>JAGDVF010000022.1:0-213891 GCA_017656985.1 Fusarium boothii | reverse complement strand
TTTATTAATATTAAAAAAATTAAAAAAATTAAAATCTAATATATTAAAATAAACTAATAAATAAATATCTTTTATAACTAACTGCTCCCTAAAGGACCCTATATATTTTACCTCTTTTAGCTTATCTAGAGAATTAAGACCCTAATAAGTTATCTTAACCTTATAGGAAATTAGATCCTTCTTATATCTTTAATATATCTTAAGTTAGGATAAAGACTTATCTAGCTCTTATTAAGTAATATAAAGAGCCTCCCTATAAGCTAATAGTAACTCCTTAGTAATAGCCTCTTGCTCCTTAAGGCGTTTTACCTTATTTATAATATAAATTACTATAAAAAATTATTAGAGAAAAAACTATTAAGCCTATAAGGAAGCTAGACTTATAAGAATTTAGCGGTATATTAGTTATATTATATAGATAACTAAAAGATATATAAAGACTATATTTTTTTTACTTATAATTATTTTATATATAATACCGCGCTTTATATAATAGGAATAAGGTATAACCTCTATATTAAACTGGGTAATACCTTTAGCGGTTTAATAATATTTCTTAGTAGAAGGTAAAGGATTATTATTTAAAGAATCTAATTTATATTTAATAGAGCTTAATATAATAAATATAGGTTTAAGTTAGACTTATAAATAAGAGGTTAATTAAAAAATAGGTTATATAGGCCTTAAGGATAAGACCCTTTAGAGGGGAGATATTATATTATAACCTAATGCTTATATTATATATACCCTATAACTCTTTATTAATTACTAATAGCTTACTTATACTTATATAAGCCTACCTTATAGCTTACTTAAGATATTATAAGCTTTTTATTAAAGCTTACTTAAGATATTATAAGCCTTTCCTAAAAGCTTACCTCTATACTAATAAATCCCCTAAGTATATATACCTTCAGTTAGTATTAAATAGAATAATTAGCTTACTAGCTATTAATAAGACTTCTTTACTTAAATACGCTTAATTTACTCTATTTACTATTAAGAGATATAATACTTTACTATTACTTAATAATACCTTATATATCTGCTAATATAAACCTAATATAGACTAGTTTATCCCTTAGAAACCCTAACCTATTATACTACTCTATATAGCTTATATAAATAAAAGGCTATTAGGTATAGTCTTTCTTTACTATCTTATTAATTAATCTATCCTCTTAAAGTAAAATCTAAAAAGTCTATTTTTAATTTAATTTCCTTTATAGGGTTAAATATAATTAAAACTAGTTCTTTAAGGATTATATTATATAGTTATTTAAATGCATTTTATATATCTTTTAGCTAAATAAATTTATAATCCTTTTTTATAAGTTCTATAAGGGGGTTTATAATTTTATTAAAGTCCTTAATAAATTATTAATAGTAATTAATAAGGCTTAAAAAGCTTTATATTATTTTAATATCTATAAATATTAGCTAATTCTTAATTATAATAATCTTTTTTTAATCTATTTAGATTTCTTTTAGTAAAATAATATATCTTAAGAAGTTAATTTTAATATTATAGAAATAATTTTTCTTTAGTTTTATTAATAAGTTAATATCTTATAGTGCTTTTAAGACCTTATAAATATATTTTTTATATTTTTCTTTATTATTTAAGAAGATTAAGATATTATTTAAATAGTAAACTATAAAGATATTAAAATACTATTATAGAATATTATTAATTATCTTTTAAAAGGTTATTAAGGTATTAATAAATCTAAAAGGTATAATTAGGTATTTAAATAGTTTAAATTTTATTTTAAAGGCAGTTTTCTATTTATTATTTTCCTTAATATAAATTAAGCTATAAGCTTCTTTAAGGTTAAAGGTAATAAAGATTTATTTTCCCTATAAGTAATCCTTAAGTTTTATAATAAATAAAAGTAATATTTAATTTTTAATAATAAAGGTATTTAATTTTTTATAGTTTATAATAAATTATAATTTTTTATTTTTCTTAAATATAAATATAATAAAGAATCCTATAATAGATATTAAGATTTATATATTACCTTTATATAATTCCTTATTTAGATATTCTTTTAATATTATAAATTATATTTTATTAAAATTATAGATTTTCTAAAAGGGTAGATTATTTAATATAAAGTAAATCTTTTAATCTTAATAGCTATATTATAATATCTTTATTTTAAGTTCCTCTTTAAATAGTTTCTTATAGATATAGTACTCTTTTAATATATTCTTAAGTCTATTTATTATATTTAATTACTATTATAGTTATTTATTTAGCGCTTATAATTAATTCTTAAAAGTTATAATAGTTCTTTTAATCTTTTTTATTTTATTTTTTTCTTATTTATATTATATTTTTTCTAAAAGTAAATAAAAGCTTAATTTATATTATATTTTATTATAAGAATTAATTAAAATTTATAATTTTATTTCTTTTTTTATTTTTAAATTAATTAATTTATTATTAAAGCGATTTTCTATTTAATTAATTTAGCTAATTTTCTAATTAATATTTTATAAGTTATAATAATATAACTATAAGTATTTTAATATTAAATTATAGCCTAATATAGAGATAATATTAATATTAATATTCTATCTTTAAGTTCTAATAAATATCTTAAGGTAATTAATCTTATAAGTAATAAGTCCTCTATTATATAAAAATAATTATCCCTTTAAGTTTCTTATTAAATAAAAATAAGTCTTTATTTTCTATAATAGCTTTAAGCAGTTAACTATTTTAAGGTTAATTATATTAACTTTAGTTATATAGTCTATTAATACTATAAGCTATATTTTTTTAATTTATACTTTTAGTTTTAAGTAGTTTTATTAACTATTTTTAGTTATTTATAGAGCTTTTATAGGTATTATTATAACTTTTTTACTTTTATTATTATATTATAGCTCTATTAATATAATAGGCTATTATCTTTTTTTTAGCTAAAGTAATATAGGTTATATTCTTTATTATAATATAGGTTATTATTTAGATATTTATATTTTTATTTTAATTCTTTTTAATAGTCTCTATTAAGTTATTAGTCTTAAAGCTACTTTTATTTATAGAGTTATAGCTTATAGGGCTTAAGAGTAAGACTATAATCCTTATCTTCTTTTATATTTTACTTCTATTTTTAGATTAATTATTTATTATTTAGTTTTTCTACTATATAGGTATTTTACCTCTATTAGTTTACTTATTTTCCTTTTTTAATATAATCTAATGCCTTATTTTAGGTAATCTAGTTAGACTTTATATATACTATCTAATAGTTATTATATTTCTAATAGATATAATACCTTATTACTTTAATAGATATATAGGCTTTCTAATATATATACTCTTTAATTATAGTAAGGAAGTAATTATAATTAATCTTATCTTATTTATAAAGTTTATAATAATATATAGTATAGGATATCTAAGAGATTTATATATACTTAAGGCTTATAGGGTATCTTTAGAGTTCTTTTATTATAATTAGTTATTCTAATGCTATTTAGCTACTTTTTATTTCCTTATAAGTTATAAAGTAGATATAAATATTATTATTTTATTCTATTTTAGCTCTTTTTTATATTAATTCTTAATATATTTATTATATATTATTTTATTATTAGGATCCTATTTTATTATATTATAGGGTTACTTTATTAAACTAAAGGTCTAGCTTATCTTCTTTATATAATTCCCTAGTAAGGCATTAAAAGTTTATTTTATTAATAAGTTTCTTAGCGCTAATACAGTTAGAATTATTATAATAATATCTAAATTATTTTAATTATATTAAAATATTATCTATTTAAGTTATTTCTATAGGTATAAGTTAAATATCCTATTAAAGGGTAATTCCTTTTCCCTTATAGGTAATTATAATAGTAATATTATTTTTATTAGTAGTTATTAGTTTTAATATTAATTTCTATTAGTCTTTCCTAATTAAGTATATAGCTATTTAAGTTTTTTTCTCTTTAAGGTTAATACTTTAAATATTCTTACCTTTTAGTATTAATTAGTACCTTTAATTAGTCTTTATTAGGTTATAGTATTCTCTTTCTTAATAATCTTTCTTATTATAATTTTAATAAATTAAAAGTAATCTATTAATTTAAATAGCTATAATATTTATTAGTTTTATTTAGGTTCTATAGAAAGTATTAACTTATTAGGGCCTTTTTTAATTAGCTTATTATCTTAAGTTACTTTATCAGTTTAAGATAAATGCAGTATATTTTCTTATTACTGCTTTTTCCCTTTATTATTTATATTATTATTTATTAATTTTAATAGCTATAATAATATATATATTTAGGTCTTTTAGGCAGTCTTTCTTAAATAAAGTATCCTAGACTTCCTCTTTTAATCCTTAATAGTAGATTTCTATAAAGGCATTATTATCTTATTAGGTTTTATATATAAGTTATTAGAATTATATAAAGTATTTTATATATAACTTTACTTATTATAAGCTTATAATTTCTATTATAATTTATTATTTTTTATTAATAGTTTTAAAATTAACTTTTAGGGCTTTTTTAAAGTTTTTTTAATTTATAAAGATCTCTTAGGTTTTATTATCTTAAATAAGTTTATTATTCTTTAGATAGTTCCTAAAAATAGATTTAAATCAGTTTTATATAAAGCCTTAAATAAAAGGTACTATAAAAAGGAGCTTTTTTTTCTAATAAGTAAATATATTTAAAGAAGAGCTAAAAATATCTTTTTATTTAAATAATAAAAGGTATAATATTAGCCGATTTTCCTATAAATAGTTTAAAGGTAATTACTTTTATATATTCTCTTAGGTTATAATTATTAATTTATTTTTTAGTGGTTTTTTTATTTTTTTTAGCTTTTTTTTTTTAAATTCTTTAATAATCTTTTTAAGGTTTTTAAATTTAATTACCATTTTAATATTACTTAATAGAATATTTATATAAGTAATATTAAGAGCTATTATATAAAGTATTACTTAATATAAATATAATATAATTTAAATAAGAGCTATTAATATATAATAGTTAAAGTTTTTAAGGGATAAACTAATTTATATTAGGTTTATATTAGTAGATATATAAGGCATTATTAAATAATAGTAAAGTATTATATCTCTTAATAGTAAATAAAGTAAATTAAATATATTTAAGTAAAAAAGTCTTATTAATAGCTAATAAGCTAAATATAATTAATTAATATTAATCTAAAGGTATATATATTTAGATATTCTTAGGTAATTAGTAAGATTATTATAAGATTAATATTAAACTGAAGGGATTAATACTAATTATATTAAATTAGTGCTAATTATTATTTCTTAGCACTAATTATATTAGGTAGTTATACCAGATAATTAGTAAAAAATATAAGGTATATATAATATAACTAAGCTGGGCCGTTAGATTGTAATAATACAGCAAGACCGGTCATAATGTAAGAACCTATTAGGAGGATATTTAGGCCTCTAGAGAGAAGTATAGTAAGTAATTTTAATTAATTAGATAGTTTATAGTATTTTTATTTAAATATTAAACTTACAGGTTTAGATTTTTAAGTTATATATTTATCTAGGTTATATGCTTATTAAGCATGTTATATATAACTACTTTAATTTAGCTTTTTACAGTTTTTATATATAGTAAAGCATAAAACTCAGTAATAGAGCAAAACCTACTACCCCCTTCAATGGTGCTATAACCCCTACACCACTTTCAATAATTTGATCTGGCTCATAGATTCCTGGCACTGTGTTATTCGAAGTCCCATTCCAACAAAAGTTTTTGAAGCAATCTTCACACTGGGATGGTACAGCGGTCTTTGTTCGAACAAAGCTCCTTGCCAAAATGGCACAACCAATGCAGGCAGGCCAATTCTCAACAACCGTACCATTCCCCATCGTGGCGACATTGTATCCGTTCTGGATGACGTTGTTTCTATCAGTGTCGCTGTATTCAAGATCAAATGTTGTGAAGTTGGATTGGGTCGTATATGGCGCGTTGGGGAGATAAATTATTAGCGGGCCAGTTGAGTTACCGCAACCGAAGAATGTAGGCTGCTTATTGAGGCCGAGGTTGACAAAGGTGTTCTGATCTGGGATTTCGGGGAAATCATTATTCTGTGGTGATGTGCCTTCCTTGGATCGTTGATAAGTTGCTACGAGAGCTGTGCCATTCGGCCAACGTGTTTTCGTGTCAGCGGAGCCATCAACGGCGAAGATGGCATCGACCTTTCGCTCTGACAAAAGCAGTGGATGTAGTGGAATGTTCTGTAGGTCCTCTCCTCCATCAACGAGTGTCAAAATCGTCGTTTCAGCGTTGGAATTGTTTTTAGGGTTGTATTTGTAAAATGGGTTGGGCCAGTTGGCGATATCTCTATTCTCTTCGCCAATATCCGCCAATGTGTTATTAATGGCCTTGACTAAGAAGTCTGGAGCGTCGTCGGCCTTTCCAATTTGTAGAAAAGCCTGATTGAACAATGACGCTGATGTGCCCATTACGAATCCGACATTATCCACTCCGGCGATACAATGGCTGCCTCGCTTGAGAGTACCATTATTGAATGACGAGCCGACGTATTTCAGAGGTGCAAAGGCAGAAAGGCCAGGGTCATAAGAGCCCATTTCCCATGGGTTAAATTCCACGATGGTAGAGTTAGTGGCGATTTGAATTTGACCCGTTGTCCGTTCGATGGCAACGATGATGGGCATTGGCGTTTTTGCGGTGGCGAAATCGGTATCGTTTGCAATCGATGAGAATGTATATGCTCAAGCGATGTTAGTTACTCTCATCAATATGGGACCGGATGAAGGTTTACCTGCTCCTCCATCGCTTGCATTGACGAGCTGATACGACAAAGCTCGTCCCCAGTAATCGGTAATACTTTTGTTAAAACCTGCGTCCACCTTGTCGTTCACATCCTGGTATAACTGACGATAGTACTGTGACCGCCTTAACCCTGCTGGACCTATAGATTCTAGGTCAACAAAAAGTTCTATAGATAGAAATGAGGCTTTAACAAACCTTCGATAATGGAGTCATCGAACTGCCAAAGAGTCGATAGAAATCCAGTTTTTGCAGAAATGATGGACTCAACCGATGTGAAGTTTTGCGTGTACAAGCTTCCAACTGTCCAGCTACCTCCAGACAAACCGCTCAGATATGTCGTAGCCTGAAGAATGCCACCCAAGTGGCCTTTGCTGCTGGAACCGGTGGTCCGATTGTCAAACGCGGCGATAGCACCAGCACCGTTCATCATGGCTCTATAACCACCGCCTGAAATAGCAATCCCAATTCGTGGAAGGGCATCGTCGTCACTTAGGATACTATCCAGGTACGAGTCTGTGTCTAAGTTGCCGATATCGAATCTCTTTAGGATATCTCTCAACGCGGCGCCCGTGTTTTTATCACGTTGGTCCAGCCATTTTGATTCCTCGGATGAAAGATTGGCTGCCGGACGTATAGTAGGTCGTGTTTCTGGGCAAGAAACTTGACCTGGAGCGTAGCTATCAGGTGCATTTGGGGCTCCCCTCAGGCCAAGAAATGGTAAGACTTCAGCATTGGCGAAGACTGAATGTTGAACTGGAATATGCGTTAGATGGGATGTGGATCTTGCGCAAGATTCACGTACGTGTAGCTAGAGCCAGCAATACCACAAAGTGGATCAGTTGAGTGAAGAACATGATAACAGATTATCCTAAACTCAGCAATATACAACTCCACGAATATCCTTCGTTGAATAAGTGAATAACTTCAAGAGTAACAGCAGATTGAAAGGAAAAACGACGGTTTTTGAGGCTGCGAATAGACCTTACACCGCATGGCCAAACAACGACTTGTTGAAGTTCGCCACACTGTAATTACACGTCATAGTGTGCGTCTACCGTCGTAGACTTGTGCTGCACACTGTTACGTGGCCTTATCATCACGCACCTCTTCCAAATCCGATAAGGTTTGCTATTAGATACATGTTGGACCATGTCCCAGCCACCGCAACTGGGTACATGGTGGTGGTGTGCCGCCACAACGTAGTGCATTGATTCAGCCAAAAGCATGGTCTCTTTTATTATCACATTTGAGTTTCAATTTGAGACAAGAATACGACATTCACCTAATGGTGACTTATACCAGTCAAAGGTTCCTCGGCACACTTCAAAGGATATTTAGCAGCAGCAGCTAACACCCCACCATCTTCCATCCCTCCATCTGTCTTTTGGCTAGGTTCTAAATGCGTTACTAAGGACGTGCATCTATCCCATGGAGAGCTGACTCACCTAGTACAAAGACAACAACAGCTTGATTGCCATGTCCACACAGAACGTGCACCTTGAAGTTAGGGATGGCCGACGCAGCACTAAACTTGTTCACACCAACAGAAGGCAGGCTCCATGTAAATGCCACTTCGTTTCTTGGTCTGAATCCGACGATACGGTACGTAATTGAACCTTCGATCTTTCCGCCTAAGTGGTTTGATTTGCAACGCAACATACCGCTCTCGCCAGCAAGAATTGTTTGTGGTGGTGGAAGGTCCGGGCCTTTGATGAAATGGCCATGTGTAAGGGTTGGCCATTCAAGCTCGGTATTGAGTTCTTCGTTGGTATGGTTTAGAATCACCACGAAAAGCTCCCGAGTGGCCATGGTGTTGAGTGATTCCAAGAGTTAATCTGAAGAGGTTCGGTTGTTCAAGAGCAAGTAGTAGCTACCGACGTTCGTACCGTGGTCTACTAATTTACCATGCGTAGGAGAAGGGACTTCTATATAGTTTGTTACCCTGTGTTTGAGGATGTTGAAATTGGACCAATGGGGCTTGTAAGCTTGATGTTGAGGCTGGTTCCAATTTCCTAAGTACTCTTACAAATCTCTTGGCGTGCATCATCAGCGTCATCAACCCATCATGTTATCAACAATGCTCCGAGGTCCAGACCCTGGCCAATTTTTAATATAATCTCCCTTCCCATTCCTTATCTGCAAATGAGTTATCAGATCATGCTGCTCATGCAACTCATAGCAAACATGTGGAGGTCGACATTGATGCTGGTGTGAGGGGTAGCAATGGCGACCGATCTAGGCTTCTAGAGGCAATTTGTGATTGGCCTTTAAAACCTTGCATGTATGGTATCATAACAGCTGTATTGTGCTTACTAAGAAATTACAGTGCTATGATTCACTGAGATTTGCATGCGAGCCTCCAAGCAAATGTAACCTCATCTGACTGTACCGTATCCGTTTAGAAGCGGAGGCACGGAGGCACTTTAGATTCTCTGGTTTAACATTAACACTTAAGCTAGAGCCCAGACTCTGGAAGAAATCTTGTTATTACGACAGACTTTGTCATCTTCTAACACTTGCAGACCATCTTGGATCTACCTGTTCAGGGTATTAGTAATGGACTTAGTCGGCAGGATAAGGAAAGCCTTAATTGTGCAAAGTACCATTCCCCAATAATGCCATGGCCAATAGCTCGTTATGTGTTAAGAAGATTTTTCTTGTTGGGGAGGAATGAATCTGCAGTAGTGGAGCGGCTAAAGAATTGAATGACCTTTCAGTCATAGTTGCAAACCGATGGATGAATTGGTATTCTAGTTGCTGTCCTACGGTGAACCTACTACATTCAGTCCCGATGGCACCAGATAAAGATCGCCTTTAGGGTACCTAACACTGGGGACCTTAACGTTGAAATCCATAACTCAATCTGTTCCAATTTCAGATTCGATCTTGAGATTTTCTGTTTCTTATTGAAACGTATTCTAGGTAGCGACCTGCCATAGATATCAGTTAAGAAAATACCAGTCCGCATTTGCATTCCAGTATTAGCAGTTCTACTGCGCATAGAGAAAAACTACTAAAGGATAATAACACAAACGGTCGCAAGTAGGTCATAACACCGAATGGACGGCGATTGATGGATACACTTCTACTAATACGGAGATTCTTATCTGAGGCAGAAGTTAGTGGTCCCTCTCTACAGCATTCCTGATGATTGCTGGAACTTTAGGTCCAGTTTCTTCAGCATTTAGTATCTGTTCATTAGCTGAGCTGTGGCGACAAAGCCTTATTCCTGGGGTAGATATACAGAGCGCTGTGGATATTCCTAATCCTTTATGGTAGGTCTAAATCGTAGTGTGTCTATTATTCTTTGCTAACGCTCTAACTTAGGTTAGTGGTTATAGAGGCTATCCAACTCTTGATTGGTATTATTGCGAATCGCTTCCTTCTTCTCTATATAGCGAGACAGGTCCATTTCAGTTTATCTCTGCCTATTATAATAGTTAGATAGTATGAGAGCCTTTTAATATTTAGTTTAATGTTTCGTCGTCTTCCTTTGTAGAAACTTCCTCATGATGAGGCCATACCGAGCGGCCTCCTGCACAAGCTTATGCAGTTCTTAAGGATGTCGCCAACGGCCATTTAGTTATTAAGGCAATTGATTACGATTGGAACCCGCTCACCTCCAGAGGCAACCCAGGTTGGATCCAGCTTTTTACAGGTGATCTACTGGCGCTTTGGGGATTACTTTTTGCCGCGCACTTAATGGATACTAACAAATACATGGAACTGGTGGACAGAGACACCAAGAATGATGTCTCATTCGCCAATGGATTTATGCCTCCATTTGGTGACTGTTCTCAAGTTCAGATTGCAAAAGACGACCCATTGAATACCAGGTTTAGAGTTGATCCGTAGCTATAATCGGAGCTCTGTATTTATCCTCAATTTAAACAGTTGAGCTAATAGTATAAGAAATATGAAGTCTAAAACTACTACAAGATAATTAATAGAGACTTCTATTCATTATCTATGCAATATCTTAGTAACAGAAATAGTAACTTACCCGAAGGCTGTGCAGTCCATGTAAAATATCTGTTATTTACAACCCCCACACCTATCTTTCTTCTCTTTTTTCAACACTCAACCACTCTTAACTCCACCTCCATCACGAACCCAACCGCCCCTGTGAAAATGGCTGAATATATCGAAGAAATGGCCGGAGACTGCCAATATTGCCCTACACGATATCCTGGAGGAAGGAAAAACCCTGATAACGTCAACTACTCCCGCAAATGGGGCTATACGGTCTACCGGACATACTACAACAAGGAGTCTAATGAAGCGTGGGAAATGCTCTTGTACTCTCTGGAACATCAGACCAAATTGGCATTGAGCGGCTTTGGAGAAGAGGGTGTCGATGAAGATGACGTGCATGTTGACCCCGATAACATTCAACGACTGAAGAATTTCCTCACGATTGAAGGTCGTGAAGACCCTTCGAAATTTAAAGGCCTCGATGCTCATGGTATTCGGGATTTCTGGAATGCTGAGGAATTCAAGCTGGAACAAAATGTGGTACAGATACCGGGTCAAAGACGCCGGTTGACATCAAGACCCGATGAAAGCCTTGCCATGGCAGATTGGGTCCATCGATTCGTACTACTCGCTGACGAGGCAACTTTGAAGGATGTAGCAAACGGCGAATTCGTTGTTAAAGCTGTCTCATTGCAGCTGCCGGCGGGGAACAGTTGGCCAGGAGCCTGGATGCGAATCCCGATAGGTTATCTATTGGACCTATGGTTTTTGCTTTATGATTGGTCAAGCAGTACAGAAAAGGCACTGAGGTTTAGTGGTTCCGAGGAAGAGCTTCACTCTTGGATCTGGCCGGGTGATGATAATCGCCGTAGCACTGCGAGGTATTCTGAGATTCGAGGCTTCCCACATTATAACAACCAGACGCACTTTGTGGATTTGTGGCGGTAAGTAACAAGACATATTGATCGAGTTATCAAGAGGACTTTGGACGGTTGAAGCGAAAGGCATGTTGAGAAGCACAGCCACCGTTTTAACTTGTTCCCTTTCCCTTTATTCTGCCCTGGCGCAACCATCTCAATTGGCTTGATCTTCCCCCAACAGCACCTATTTCGGAACAAACCAGCGGACATGGCTGATATAACTTAGCAGACGACGCGCTGGACCTACCGAGCCGGATCAAGAGGGAAGATTTAGGAGAGTCAAATTGCGGAGATCTCCAGATTCGTCACCGTTAGCCCATGCCTCCTCGGACGACGAGGATAGGCCTCTATGTCGCGAACTACTATTAAAGGCCCTACGAAGGAAGTAGCATGCATCTGAAGAGGTTGAGGCCGCAGAATAGGTTAGTACTCGAGTGATTCAAGGAGGATGACCAAGATGGAGTTCGAGAATGCAAGAGATCCTTTGATCTCAACAGTCACAGAAAATATACAGAGAGTGATTTATAAGAATATGCGGTTACCAGAAGGATGCATATTGAAGTAGCAGCCAAGTAGTTCGAGAGAAGTCCGTGCAGTGCTGTATCTATTAACTATAACTTTACACTTTTAACTTATATCTTACCTCTTTTATTATACTCCCGTGCGACAAGCTCACTTGTTACTTTCTGCTACCAACAGCATCTGCGTTACACTAAAGCTCAAAAATGTGCGACATAACGGACATAATCAAAAGAACAATATACACAACATATAAGTTTGGAGGAGGATTCGAAAATGATCTCGAAGCGAGGAAAGATCCTGTTAATGCCCATCTTTACCGCAGATGGGGATACCCTATTTACCGCACATATTACGGTCCAGGTTCTGACGAAAGCTGGAGCACCCTTCTGGAGTTGTTGAAGCAGCAAACACTGCTGGAACTCGAAGCATTGGAGGGCAAAGATAAGGATGACGTACAGAAACTCAAGGAATTGTTCCATCTGGAGGTTCACCAAGATCCTACCGTCTTCGGGGGACTCAACATCCACGAGCTCCAGGAATATTGGTATATCACAAAGAGGGATATAACTCGAAGTCCAGTTATGGCAGATTCTTTCTTTCAGTTCTTGTTACTGGCAGACTAATCGGTGCTAGAAGACATTGAGAAAGGGGTGTTTATGGTCAAGGCTGTTTGTCTGATTTGGACCGAACATGATGAACATTCGGGGTTCGGATGGATGAGAGTCCCAACAGGGAAGATGGTGGAACTATGGCAACAACTCATTATTTGGCAATACAGGATAGATGATGCCTTGTGCTTTTGGGGATCTGAGGAGAACCTTCACAAATTCATCTGGCCAGGCGATGGAACCGGTTGGTGCTCCAAAGCCTGTCCTGTATATGAGAAGTCACCGAACTGGAAGGTCTGGCGATTCCAAAGTCCATCCTCATTCCGATAGATGCCTTTATCCAGCCATCCGACACCTTGCGCAAGATGTTCTTGAAGAAGGCCGTTATCACCAAAGGATTGGTAAATGTTCCAAGGGTTGCCTACAACCACATCGCCCCAAACGGCAGTAGCAATAGGCTGATTAGTAGGCCCTTGAAGCATTGGGGTGTACCATCGAGGTACCATGCTACCATCAGAAGCCGCCTCACTCGCGAGATCCCTGTGCCATCCTCGCCAGAATCCAGCAGTGTTGTAGAGGTAATTTGCCGTGGGTCCGAAGAGATGTGCATCACCTGTCCACCCAAGACGCTCATCTCTTTGGGGGCAGTCCATCGGAATGGACAGGAAATTCCCTTTCATAGACCAGCGAACATTGGAGTGTAGTTGGTTCAGGGCATGGTTGGAACACTCAAACCAGCCGGTTTCCTCGAGATCCGTGTGCACCACGACAGCCTTGATGGATCCCCTCAATGACCTGTTCTCGGGCCAGCCGTCGACCTGAACGTATCTGAATCCATGGAAAGTGAACTTGGGTTCCCAAGTAATTGGACCATCGCCAGCGAGTATGATGGTGTCGGTTGCCTTTGCTGTACGTAGTGGCTTCAAGGCTAGCTCGCCATCCACCAATACCTCTGCGTGGCGAAACGTGATGTTCGTATTAGCGGGCCCATCGACCTGAACCCGGAGCCAGCCTACGAGGTTTTGCCCGAAATCAATAATTGTCTTTCCCGACGGGGACCTGAACATCCGCTGGGCTTCCTTTTCCTCTATCCTTCGGATGCCGGGTTGGTCAGGTGGAGTGAGCTCCCCCTTGAGAGGTGGCAGCGTGCGAACCCTACCCCATGTCTTTCCCTTTGTGTTGAAGGCTGCCGTTGACCACCCCCGAATATGTTTTGCGAGTCTAGCGTCGTAGGTCTCGCCATCATAAATTTCGCCCGAGACGACGGGTCCTCCGCTCGCCCGCCAGTCTCTGTTAGTGCCGAGTGTGATCTTTTTACCATCTTCAAGGGTAACAATAAGCTTGCTGAGAAGTCCAATTGAGTCGCCGTAATTGTTTCTGACACTTTCTGGTCCTAGCCGGCCGAGAAACCATCCTTCTCCTACAACCACTCCAATGGCGTTCTTCCCAGCTGTCAAAAGGCTCGTCACATCGTATGAGTCATAGATATGGCGGTGATTGTACGACTGCCATCCGGGCGCAAGAACAAGATCGCCAACCCTCTTCCCGTTGATCTCAGCCTCGTATATTCCGAGACCTGTGATATATAGCCTCGCAGAGACAATAGCCTGAGGGATCTGGAAGTCGCGACGGAAGTATAAAGGCCGTTTGGCGGTGTTGTTAGATTGGCCAAAGATGTCGGCTGTAATTGGGACTGCTCCAACCCAACTATCCTCCGTTAGGAGTCCCGTCTCCACATTGACCCAGTCAGACCAAGGGGTGGACAGCCCGTCTATGCCATGAGCGCGCACACGTACAGTTGCAGCCTCTGACTCGCCGAGTTGCTCGTCGGGCCACGGTACGTAGAGCGAGTTGGAGGAGTTGAAGGAGAAAAGAGCTGTTTTATCGACCTTGCGTCCATTGCGCGCAACTTCTATGTCGTAGGCGCTTTGCTCCCAATCAGAAACGGTGCCTTCGAACCTCCAGGTGATGCGAGGCTTCGTCTCGGCAATACCGAAGGCCTGGCGGTGATGTTCAAAGAAGACTGTCGAAATTGCAAGATCTGCCATCCTTGTTAGGGTTGGATGGGTAAGCAAAAAGCCAGAAAGAATATGTTTGGATGCTCGTGGCTTTGGAGTAGATGAAGAATTCTTTGAGCACTGCAGCTCTTTTAAAATCCATCATACGAGCTTGATGGATCGGTGAAAGATGACCCGAGACGAATATCTGTCGATCATTGTATAGAAGCATAGCAGAAACTTTACATGGAAGTGCCAGACATTATCCTCTACCCCGGACTAGGCTTGCTGATAGACGCGGGGGAAATCAACGACCCATTCATCATGCGTGCTGCATAATGAGGGGAACAGCAAGCCCCAAGGATTGGCTGGTGAAAAGACGAAGGACTTTCGCTGTGTCTTGGTCCGACGCTAGAAAAGTAGAAGGTAACGCATCCCTAGCCTTTGATTGATCGACAATGGTTGTTGAATTCAGCCTCGGTATGTTTGAACTTGCGAGGCTTAGAATCCTTCCTGTTTGTTATCTTGGTAAGTCCTTCCAACGTGCCGGAATCCGAGAGACTCTCTGTCAAAGATATGGTTCATTTGGGATTGAATGATGGTATAAGAGTAAGAAACAGTCTATTTGAGCGTTTACGAACCACGGCGATTCCAACAACAGTCGCTTATTACTGCAGTCAAAGATGCTATGTAACAATTAAACTCGCGACTTGAAGCCCTCACAAACGTCAACAAGACGGCAAATCTAGCGTCTGGGGTAAAAAGAACCGTGTATTATCTTGCAATTAGAATATCATTACCAAGGAAAGTGAATCGAATATACTACAACTATGTGTGACTGTTACCTCTAACAAAAGGATCTTGACAATGAATAGAGGTAATGACCCCACTGCGCATAGTTGAAGGGTTTCTGATGGAATATCTAAACAGCCTCCTTACTTGCAACATGCTCTACAAGTCGCGGGTTCTTACCCTCAACCATAACCTCAGCAGCATGCCCAACAACACCCTGTGGACCATCGAAAATATAGGCAATTTCCTCCAGTGACGGCCCCTTTGTTTCAGGAAACACGAGCCAAACACCAACAAACTCAATCATGACCCAAGCAACAAAAATAATGTAGAACCGCCAAGTGATGTCTTCAAGGCCGATAGGCACAGTGAAAGTGGAAAGCATCATAAAGGAAAATTGAACAAAGTAGAAAAAGGACAAACCCTTAGTCCTCATACGATAGGGAAGAATTTCGGGGATGTAGAGACCGAGGTTACCGTTGAAGCCGAGGTTATATGCAGGGGAGAATAGGTACAGAAAAGCTACCACGGTGTAAGCTGCAGCCTTGTTGGTGTTGTCTTTAGCGAAGACGGCACTTCCTGCAGTGATGCAGATGTCAACAACCCAGATGGCGGCTAAAGACCATAGGAAAAGCTTGCGACGGCCGACTTTGGCGGGCAACGTAGCGAAGTAGATGGCCGTGAACCAAGAAAGCATCTGGTTGGTAGCATTGATAAGGGTTTGTTGAAGGTCGGATTTGAGACCAACGGAGTGCAGGATAGGAGACAGGTAGTATGAAACAAAAGCGTTGCCAGACATCTGGGAGGATATGGCGGCCCATACCATGATGAACATGCGTCTACGGTTACCAGCAGTACTGTCTAAGTCTTTAAGAAATGTAAACATGTTGTGGTCCGACATTTCGGCACTCAAAGTTTGTTTAATCTCGGTGTACTCAAGCTGGACCACGGGATCAAACTCATTGCCCTCTCCATGGTACTTAGTAAGCATAGCTAGAGCATCTTGCTCGCGGCCTTTACTGATAAGCCACCGTGGAGATTCGGGTACAAACCAGACAAGCAGGAGTTGGATGATGGATGGGAGTCCTTGCAATGCCGATGGGATTCGCCAAGATGCTGTGCTGTCAATGCGAAAAGTACCAAAGGTACACCAGCCTGCAATAATGGATCCAATGGAGTAAAATGTCAAGAAGAGGGCAGTAGCTGTGCTTCTTTGGTCGGGATGGGCTATCTCGGTAATGTAGGGAGCACCAACTCCGGCGACGACCACACTCCCTGAACCAATGATGACTCGGGAGATAATGAACATGGCGATATTGATGGAAGCACCTTGGAGGGCAGCGCCAACGCAGCAGAGTGCAGCTCCGAAGGCAATGCCACATCTTCTCCCAAAGGTGTCGGCTACAGTCGAGATAGCGAAGGAGCCAAGGATGCCGCCGAGTGGATAGGCAGCATTGAAGAAGCCGAGAAGAGCACCGGTTGGAGACCCGAAGTAAGTCTGCCAGTGGGTCACTGACTGGAGACCGTTCATCATACTTCCATCAAAACTGGAATTTTTAGTTTAGTTGAAGTAATCCAATTATGTATTGGACGGACTGACCCTTGAGAGAAGATCGACAGGAGTGGAATAATCATGAGCAGGTTAAGGGCTCGTAGATTCGGATATCTCCACCAACGACTCGTATTGACGGACGAGTGGGGATTCGGGCCAGGTAGGCCCTTAAAGGGTTCTGGTGTAGACATTATTTTCAAACTTGGTAGAAGGTTTAGAGGACGACGTAGGATCTGCTTGAGTGGTTATTTTACTTGCATTCAGTGATACGCCAAGTTGGGCTTATAAGTAAGCATGATTGTCCCCTGTCTAAGTGTCAATGCAGTACATTCGGATGTAACTGGGCCGAAATCGTCTACCCCAGGCCCACGAGTGGTGCGACCCTGCGGGGAAACCTGGCTAAATTTGACATGTCGGCGTGACCGCCGGTCTAACAAGACCGATATAAATTGGTCAGGCTTCCCACACCTCGGGCCAAGTAATACACTCAAAAAGCGGCCCAACATGGTCCGAAGCCTGGTCTCGTACGTTGTGGGTCCGCAACAAGATCATGGCGGATGATACTAATGGCTATTATCACAGGTGTGAGCGGTGCAGACAACGAAAGGCAAAGTGTGACAGACAATTACCAGGCTGCGAACGATGTGGTCGTGCGGGAGTCGAATGCGATTATGCAGGGCGACGAAAGCCGGGATTTCCAGCTGGTCACCGTCAGGAGCTTGAAGACAAAATTCGTAAGTTTTCACCTTTGCTAATGCTCATTACTTTTGTCAAGTTTAATTCTACTGTACCTTGCGTTTTCCAGTCTAACTGTCTTTAGAGAGACTTGAGGCCGAATTGAGAGCCCTTCGAGGCACCTCGGGAAGCAACGAGGCCATTGTATCACCAGCCCAACATGATCTATCGCCCTCGTCTTCAACGCTACCCACCCAACAGGCTGCTCCTCCAACCTTTGAGCGTACTCGCCGGGTCAAAGAACGCCATCCTCCGACTGACCTCGTCGTCTCTGTGACTTCCCTATACTTCCGTCACATCCATCCTTGGTTTCCATTCTTGGATGTGCAACGCGTCTTCGCTGACCTGGGCTCCACCGATGAGCCTTCAATGCTTCACCATGCCCTATTCGGAGTAGGGCTACCCTATTCGTTCGACTCCCGTCTAGACCAGATCTCTAGCGACTCATTCTGGAAATACTCCAAGCGCCGGATCTTTGTCGATGTTCTCGAAGAGCCATCTTACAGCTCTCTTGAAGCCTTGACTGTCCTTATCTTGGACCTTTCTAGCATGACTCATAGTGCACAGGTTTCTGGTCCTCTCGCTGTCGCGACAAGGCTAGCTCTCCAGTTGGCAAATACAGATGGTCTGATATTTAGAACGTCGGCGGAAGTTGAGACGCATGAGACCTTGAGCAAAAGGGACATCGACTTCCAACAGCGATTGTTCTGGGCCATCTACGCCCTCGACTCCTGGATTTCCATCACAACCAATTCCATCTCAACTTTGAGCAACCTGCAAGTCCAGCACTTTCTACCGACCCGCGAAGCAGTCTGGAGAAATAGTTTGCCTAACATGGGAGATATGGATTTGTCTCCTGCCTTCGTTTTTAGCTATCAGTTGGAGCTCTTGGACCTGGCTCGAATAGCTCATAGAACCGTAATGGAGCGTGGTGACCTCTGCGACAGCTACGAAGCCAAGTCCTCCTGGGAACAAGACGTAGAGGCAATCTCTTCGAAGCTTGACGCCTGGATTGACTCTTTGCCCCCTCACCTTGCTTGGAATGACCGAGACGCTTCTTTAAGTCGTATGCAGAGAGCCAACCACCCAGCGGTCTTGATGCTGCATGGTTATTTCCATGCGCTGATGATATACCTGAATGGTTTCATAGCAGCCCCAACAAGGGTTAGTATCTCTCCTGAGATCAGTGTTGAGAGCCATCAGCGGTCTCAGGAACGCTGTCTCCGTAGCTCTAGAGCCCTAGCAGATATTGTCACCTATGCCGCTGTACACGTGGTTGATAAGCTTGGGTGGCCTGTCGCATGGTCTGTCTGGGTTGCTGCTCGCTTCTTGATATTGCGGAGGTATACCTTGGACACAAGCGATACAGAAACAAGTACAAAAGTCACCGTCTTTTCGGATTTCCTTGGTCGAATGAGCCGCTTTTCTCAGATCAGTTCCACCTATGCTCGACTCCTCAGTCAAGCCCTTTCCGAGGTCGAATCAGGCGATGACGGGGGTCAAAGCACAATTATTCACCTTATCTCCGATTGGCGAGTTACTACTGCTCGGCTAGAGGACTATCTAAGACCAGATCCGATGCTGCATGCTGTTGTCAGTCCAGGTCTGGCCGGTGACAACTCAACCGGAGCAGATATGCAGACATTTAACACTTTACTTCCCGTTTTTCATGATGAAGCTTGGATGGATATCTCTCAAAACAGTCCGGATAGTTGGTTCCGTGGTCCTTTGTTTGCCTCCTCCGCGTATCAAAGTTTTAATGATGTTCGGCAGGAGTGAAATTGTCGATGGCAGTGGACTAAAATGAAGATGAATACAAGTTTAGTAGACTATGCAATATTACTTTCTTACTGGTGCGCAACAAAATGTCATCCTGTCACAGCTATCCATCGCCTTTTCCAACTCTCCAGGGAGTTGTACACTCACCGAGACTGGCTCAGCTAATCCCTCAATACGCAACTCAACCAGTACTTCATCATTTGAGGAGCTCCACGAAACCTTTGCCAGTCCAAGTTTCCCCCTTCTATAGAAAGGCACATTTGCCTTGAAAGAAGAATATAAGCTCAGTCGAGGCGCGAACGTTATCTGGTCCCAGCCAGGCTTTGTAGGCTTGATGCCCGCTACATCTGCCAAGAATGCATAAATGGGAGCGCTGCCCCAAGCGTGACAGTCTGAGCGATGTGAAACGTCGTCTTCTTCCCACGTTGTCACATTGAGAGCCAGTTGGTCACGCCATGGCTGCCAAAACTTGGCATACATGTCGCAGTACAGGTTTCCTCCAGCGATACTCATAGCGCGCAGCGTGTAGAATGACATCGATATCGACGTTCTGACCAGCGAGTCTTCTCCATCTCGCAGTACGTCATTGAGCAGGGCTTGTGCAGCCGGACCACTTGCAGCACCACTAAGAACCGCCCAAATCTGGCTATGCTGGCTGATGTCAGTCTTTTGATCTGATTCAGAGGCCAGGCTGTCGGTGAAGTAGCGTCCGTCGAAGCAGTGGGTTCTTATTGCCTTTGTAATACGTCTCGCCCGCTGTATATATTCGCTGGCCAGGTAAGGTCGATCAGCACAAGCTATTTGTAATCCGGAAGCCAATTCCAAGGTATACGAGTAGAGACTATTGACATAAGTCGAGATACCTGACCTTTGTACCGATGGAGGAATTCCATACGGCCGCCACTGTTCCGCCCAGTCATGAAAGTTCCAAATACCTTCTTCGTTCCTCAGAGCTACCAGATCGGTCTGTTCCTGGATGCGAGAGTGAAAAAAGTTGAGGACAGCATCAACAACAGGAAGAAAAGGCCGGATGAATTCAATGTCATTGTGAAAGGTGAAATGGTCATGTACCATGCATATCCAATAAAGGGAAAAGCTAGGGATAATTTGGAGTTGGCTTGAAGGGGCTCGGCTTGCTGTAAGTCCGATGCGAGGTTGAAAAGAGTTGTGGAGCTGTGTTATCGCCTGTCTGGCCAGACGATCATCACCAGAAACATAGTATGTGAACAGACACGAACTCCGTGTATCCATAGCGTACTGAAGTTGCTCGTAGAATGGACAATCCTCGTAGCAGTCGTGCATGCAGTTTTGCAGTGTTCGTATGCTTGTATCGTACAGAGCCTTAACATCTGTATCGTTCGGCCCGGTACTAATATCTGAGAGTACCTTGAGAGGATAATTGACCGTCTCAATATCAATTCCACGTAACGTCAGGCCAGAAGAGCCCGCCCATATGCGAAGTCTCAGAAATCTGAAAGTTCTCCAATGGAAAGGCATATAGACCTCCTCTTCATCCTCGCCCTCATAGTAACCTAAATGCAAGTTCCCTTCTTGGCCTTGGATGTTGTAAATATCTTGCGGTCCGATCAAAGACCTTGTTATATCGGTCCGAATCCCCTTCCGACGGAGGTACGGGATTAGCACCGGGGTGTCTTCATAGCTTTCCGAGTACGTAACCATCATTTTGGCGCCTGGACGTTCGGGAAGTTTGAATCGAAAACGAATGAAGGCAGTGGTATGAGTCTTAACCTCCAGGTCTAACTGGTGCGTGGTGCCGGGTGCGAGTTGCAGAGCACAACATTGATCGTCAAGATTGATTAAGCTTCTTTCCCAAACTTTAGAGGGCAATACGCTCTCGACATTGTGAATGGCCTTGAACTGAGACTTGCAGGTCTTCATAGGAGGGATAATACGGGGCGATAACTTCCACGGCGCTGTCACACCTGTCGAGTTCTGGTATTGCAACAAACTAGCTGAAGTCCACACCAAGGAAGGTACATCCATCTCCTCTCTCGAGACGTTTTCGTAAATATGAAGGAAGTCATCTTCGGCTTGATCAATGGGCAGCGACACAAACTGATCGACAGCCGTTTGCCACAAAGCACTGCTGCAAAGCTCCGAAGACCAGAAGGTATCGTCGATAGTTGCTTTAATCCGAACACCGCCAGATCCCAGTCTTGGAAAGCTGGTGCCGTATATAGTTCCGTGGAAGAGTCGCAAGACATGGATCGCTATTTGGTTTTGTCCCTGGTGCAGATACGGACTGATGTCGACCTCATCGTAGAACCACAGAGCGGCATCACCTTTGACAGGCCCAAATGCCACTAATTTCTTGTTGATGTATAACTTATAGCGTGTATCAGCGGTAATGCTAATCATCAGAGCTGTCGGTATCTGTCTGTCGACAAAAATCGTTTTGCGAAAATGAACAAAACGTCCAGCGGTTTCAGTATCATTCTCATGGAATCTGGGATGCCACATCCATGACGTGTCAACAGTTTCGGCAGTCATTGCGAATAACGTAGGGTAAGACAAGGAAGCGGTAACAGAGGTGTTGGTAGGGACATGCGAAAGACCCAATGCTCAATCAATCACAGGCTTATTTGTGCTCGAAATGAGATTTACCGAACCCCATTAGAGTCAGGAATCACCTCGGGATTATTTCACAGTGATCACAAACTCCCCAGGCACTGCACGTCCCGGAGAGAGATGCACCGAATGTTCTTGGATCAATCAGGCAAAGAACGAAGCTGAGCGAGGGTCAAACGAGGATGAACGAGGTTGAGCGAGTTTGAACGAAGAACAGCCTAAGCACCTTACCAGGCCTCGCCCCACAGTATTAAGGAACGGACAAAGACGGGGCGTCTCAAGCCGCTGACTAGCGCGACCAACCCTACACCAGGTTAATTTGTGACAATACTACACCATCTATCTTACTGGGATCCATCATACCGGCATGAACTCGACCAGCAGTAATGCAAGATCGGACTTATCTCCCCCGTGATCATAGAGAATCCCCATGAGGAAGGATCGAGCCCGTCCTATTGCCCGACGTAGTCATTGAAGCTGTGGATCAATCAGCTTGTGCCATGTGAATAAATATTTAAAAGTGAAGTCCTTCCGAGAAACGAAACGCTGTATACCGGTTCAAATCACACACCTCATATCACTTGTTAAAATGGGCATCTCTCAGTATTTGAAGCTTCTTAGCTTAGCCAGCGTCGCGAATGCGGCTCCAAACTATGCTGTACCTGGGATTCTGCCAGAAAGCGCATTCCCACTGGACGCCTCACCAGTAGGAGTATCGTGAGTTTCCTGTGGGCGAGTAAACGGTGTCTGGGCTAAGTTTGTTTATCAGATTCGAATTTTTTATGTGGCCTTCATACGTGACCAACATCTCATTAACCCTTCCTTGTCTAAGTCATTTCAACAAGCTCTATAATAAGAAGATACCTATTCGAATCGGAGGGACAACGCAGGATAGGGCAACGTACGATGCTGACTTCAAAGGCTACGTCTCGTACAAGGTCAACGATCCACTAGATGCTCCGATGAGCCTGTCCTATGGGCCAAAGTTCTTCGATTTAATCAGTTAGTTTATCTGATCATGTGCCGTGACCTTTAATACTGCTTACACGTTGTTAGAGTCGTTTGGAGCTGAAACAATCTTGGGTAAACAATTCTTGTATTATTCGGCGCGTGTCTAATTCTCACAGGGCTCAATCGGGGTTTAAACAATAGAACCACCACGTTCGCCGCGGCTTCTATGGCGAAGTCCAAAGCCGCCAAAAATATTTGGGCGATCGAACTCGGCAACGAGCCTGACCGTAAGTCTCTCGACGAACAAATGAACAAGACTATTCCTGCTAATTTTCGTGTTCAGTATTTTACAAATACTGACAATACCCTGTTGCTCAAGCCCCGTGGAACGAGACACAGGAAGGGACCGATGCAAATGAATGGGCACAGGACTTTGCGAACCATTGGAAGAGTCCTCTTCCCATCCTTGCCGGCGGTGGATATGCGATTCCTTTCCAGATAGAACCCGGGTGGCCCAACTTACCCTATCTGGTCAACGAGGCTTATAACAAAACTGTCAGGGCAGCGACAAAGGTATACAATGGACATTTGTATGCTTTCTCAAACGCATCAGTGAACGATCTGGATGTCGAGATGTCACATCAGAGAACAGCTGAGGACCTGAACCTTCTGCCCATCTCAACCGCCAGGTCTGTCGGCAGGCCATACATCATTGGTAAGTAAATAACCAGCCTTGGGGGCTTTGATTGTTCCTCATGTGATTAACTTGCATGTTTTAGGTGAGACGGGCTTCCATGGATTAGACTACGAAATGGACGCGACTTTCGGTTCTGCCATCCAAACCGTCGACAAGACCTTACGTGCTTTGTCTATTGGGACTCAACGACTATTCTACCATCAGGGAACTATCAATCAAGGTAAATTCGTAAAAGGGCATGGAACGTTCTCTGTGCACAAACTAACGTAACTCGAAGCTTTCTTTAACTGGTGGCGAAGCGATCAACTGAACACTAATTTCTACGGCGCCTACTTTGGAGCTCTTGCTACAGCAGGTGGCGATCACATCGTGGCAAGTGACAACGGCAGCGATCGATACGCGCAGTACATCATCTATCGAAAGGGCAAGCCGTTCAAGCTTATCTTTGTCAACACCGATTACTACTCGGGTATTGGCTCTCGCTCCACTACAAGCTTCACAGTCACTGGTCTCAAAAACGGTGCTGTAAAAGCGCTTCGCATGACTGGCCCAAGCAGCAAGACTCTAGTTCCCCTCAAACAGACTAATCCGGATCTTGAGCCCAGTATTGCGGGTAAGCGCTCATGATTAGACACATAAACAGTTTACTAAATTTTCTTCTCCTACAGGACAATACTTTTCTAACCAGAACTGTGATCTTCAAGGTGTTCAGAGGTTTGAGACTTTTAATGTCAAGAAGGGAAAGCTTGTCACAGATCTTAAAGCATCGGAAGCTCTTATTATCTACCTATAAGGGAGGCTTGTCTTTGCTGTTACCTATAGCCCCTATGGTATTTCAACTATATACATTAAGACAATGTATATTCTATCTGATACATTTAGTTTTTAGTTTTCTCATATACATGTATCTCTCCTTACCATAGTGCTTCCTTGTACTGCTCAAGTACCTCCAAGGTTAGGCGGCTAACAAAAATACCACCTCTGATAGGGTCGTGCGTTTATATCCTCGTTAGCTTGATGTTGCTTTGCGCAGGCCTTCAATAAATGCTTCAAAGTCTTTGGGATCACCCTGCTGCCAGTCACTCAGGTTATCCTCAAGCGTTGCTATATCAGTAGCCATTGCATCGGTCATCTGAACAGCGACTGAATCACCAAGCTGATCCAAGATTCTGGCCACAACTTCCCTCTTTGTCAGGGAAGGGTCCACACGGAGACCCATTTTGGCATTCCTTTCATTGAACTTTTCATATGAATCTTCGACTTCCAAATCGGTCAGTTCAGCAAGGTTTGTCGTCTTGTCTGCGGTCCAGCGTCCAGCAAGGCCGCCACAGAAGCCCCAACTATTCCCCCTGGGAGAGTTCCTATCGGACCGAGAACAAAGGTGCCGAACACCGCACCAAGTTTTGACCCTCCCCAGCCTCCGGCAGAGCCAACAATACCGAGGCCAGTGTTTTTCCCGAGACGGGCCCAGTCTCCTGTGTTTACAAGTCCTACCACATCGAAAGCTGAGCTCACAACTACGCCCACCACGGCGCCGTTGCCAAAGAAAGAGTGGTGAATCCTGGCTTGGATACCTGCAACCGCACCACCATGCATGCCGCTGATGCCCAGCTTGACAAAGTACTTCTGGAAATCACCATTAAACAGCGTTTTGATGTCAAAGAAAGCGGTTGCTGCCATGTTGAGGCTCCATTTGAGAAACACCCTTCTATGCCTGGGTGCCATCTGGAAAGGTTTTGTGCAATTCGTTGACTTGTGGAACGTTGTTGCGTTTTAGACCGTCATGTATCACTTGGTCAATTGATAGTTTAAAATAGCCCTTCATGGCGAGTTGTCCAAGCTGAGCTTTCTGCTCCCCTTTCCATCCCTCGACTATTGCTTTGACTTGCTTTGAACCCAAGGGTGGACTTGACTGGTTGAGCATTGCAGCAACATTGAGTACTTATTTATTGGCGAGCATTGCTCCTTGTATCTGTTCCATTGTGAGTTTGGACATCAGCGCCATCGCTTCTTCGACTTGAACGTTGCTCATAGTGGATGCTGGCCAGAATATACAATTTATGTTGACTTATTTCGGAGACAAATGTGATATTGTATAACTGTCTGGTTCTTTCTGCCAGGAAGTCCTCACAAGTAACGCCTGGAATGATGTATGCCCAAGATCTCGCAAGTCAATCACGCTCTTGTTGGGTATTCATGCAGGCTGACATGCAGTGGGCCTCCCGAATGATAGATATAAGCAGCAAGTAATACAAGCTGGAGATATTGTGTAGGTATAGCAATAAGGCTCTAACGTGAAGTGGCTTGGTGGCTGGCCAATCATTACAAGATTCTATATTGAACGCCCAATCCTTGTGTTCGAGTTCACGTGGATCAGTATCTAGATAAATGTTGTGTAAATCAACCATTCACCTAGACTTCAGTTCTATGTGTTATAAGGGAGACTCCGGGATTGACAGCCTTAATGCAAGCTCCAGGTATCGCATTCGTCTTCTTCATTCTGAGATCGATTCTGACTTGCTCTACAAGAGATACATCTTAGGGCATACGCACCAGACTCTATTGTCCAGTTTTATTTGCTACCGTGTCGGCTTAAACAGTTAAGGCTATATGAATAATTGTTCTTTGTCGTCCAGCCTCGTGAAAGTGAGTCTTTTCTGGTAATGATAACTTTGACAAATACGAATCGCAACTTTCACTGTCGAATACTTCAAGACCATAAATTCCAAGTTCATCGCCACTATCAGTGACAAGTCCAAAGTTTTCATCTTAATCTACTGTAACAGCTCAAGGTTATAACAGATACCAATCTCAAATGTTGTCTGATATAAAGCGGTCTGACTTGTAACCTAATTAGATAGTATAAACATACTCAGAACCACATTGCCACTTCTCTGTCAAAGCCCTAGTCTCACTTCCATCAAGTGTACCCTCGTTCTGAATATCCTGTTCCCTTGCCTTTTCCAACTTTTTGTTCCTCCAAGCAAGGAAAAACCTCAATATAGTTGCCATAATAATACAAAGCCCGCTGAAGGCTACGTTTGCCACGTTTGCTTGCCAGTATTGTGGACCCTGAGTGGACGGGTAGAAGTACGAAGCATAGATGGAAGCAAGGTTGGACCCAGCGTTGACAACAGCATAAGAAATGGCGCGCTTTGTCGAGGGCCGCGGCAGCGAAGATGACACCCAGGATAGAATACACCCGAAGGAACCATAAATTGACATCATCATGAATGTAGCGATATAACGCGCAGCAGTGTTGAGAGTGACAGCCGAGATGATGAAGCCGATACTGCAGAATACCTGCGGCCAAACAACATGCAGCCATCGTTCGTTGACACGATCACTATGCCAAGAATTGGTGATACCCAGAATAGCAGCAAAGACATATGGCGGTGCTGAGAGCAAAAGTGTAATTGTCGAGCTGTATCCAAGGGTCTTGACGATGGTGGGGAAGAAGTTGGTGAAAGCGGCGGCAGTGTTTAGTCCAAGTTGCATAATCCAGATCATGTAAAGTGCAGGGTCGGCAAAAGCCATCTTTGCACCTTCCCATGCTGACACATCCGCACGATCATCTTCCTTGCTTGCATCTTCCGCCATTCTTAGGACGGCGATCCGGCGTTCTTCATCACTGAGCCAGGGCGTTGTGGTAGGATAATCGGGGACGACAAAGTAGGTTACCACCGCGGCGGGATACGTTGCGCATCCCTCGATGATGACTGCAAGGTTATTAGTTTAGGGTTATTGATACAATGGGGTTAGGGAAGGGGCGTACAAAGCCATCGCCAGTTGGCAAGTCCCGCTTTACCATCCATCCCAGCCATGATAGCACTTCCGAGAAGGCCACCGAAAGCACCGGCCATTTGACCGGCAGCAAAGAGGACTGAGATACGGACTGCCAGTTCCTTCTTGGTGTACCATGAACTGAACAGAAACAGAGCACCGGCTTTCAGTTCAAATTAGTCATGGTGAACGAGGGTGGTCATTGGGTGAAGCTTACGGAAGAAAGGTGCCTCAACAAAGCCTAGGATGAACCTAAGGGCAATCATGCCTTTGTAATTCTGAACAGCTCCAGTGCAAGCGCTAACGGTTGCCCAACAGAACATGACAGAAGGCTGGTGAGTTAGTCACGACCTCATAAGAACAGAATACCGTTAACACGTACCAAAAAGATAGACGGTCGCATCTTGTTTAAAATCATATTGGTAGGTACTTGAGTGATAATATAACCAACAAAGAAGATACTGATGACAGTGTTGTACTGTTCGTTGACGAGACCGATGTCCTCTTCAAAGTTGCCAAGTCGAGCGGTGGCGATGTTGTTGCGATCGAGGTAGTTGAGAATATCTGAATGTTGAGAACGTCAAGTAGGGCCAGATTGCGACATCACGTAAACTTACACAAAAGCATCATCAAGGGCATCATCCGCTTGTCTATTCGTCTGATCAGAGCCTTCTCCTTGGTCGCACGGTCATGGATATCAGCTGAGACTCCATTCAGAGTCTCAAGCCGGACCTCCTCGCCAACATTCTTGATCATGTCTTCACCAGCCATCTTGACTCAATTTATGTATTCGGAAACAAAAATGGAGCCTGTCAGTTAGGAAAAGGAGCAGGACTATGAACGCTGTATTTATTACAATCACGCTTCGCTGTATACAATTTACTAACAGCCAAGTTTGCCGACAACCCCCGTAAAACTGGAGATCTGGGGTAAAGAGTCTGGGGTAAACAAACCAGGCGGGGAAGAAACCCTGCAAACCCAACCGCATGAATCATGTAGTTTCTCATCTTTAGCCAATCTAAACATAATCCGAGGCGTTTCCGACGGATCGACGATCTTGCGCCAGTAATATCTTTCTGTAAACAGCCGAGCCGAAGAGATGCAGTCGAAGTCCATTAATCTTGCATGTTAGCGATATCCGATCGGCATGATGAGGGGTTGACGGACAGTAGACCGATGATTTGCAGTCAACGTTGTCGGATTCTTGACCGATCGCATCTCGATGCATCCTAAACATATTAAGGTAGGCATAAGACTGACTGTTGGCGTTCAAATAAACCCAGCTACTCCGACTTACCACACCCGTTCTTTATCTCTCATGATGGCATCAGGCCAAAAGCCTACGATTCTCCATATCGGAGATCCAATCAAATACAACCATGAGCTCTATCAGAAACTTGAAGAGAAATTCACTATTATTCGACCCTCCGCAGAAGAACGCCAGCGGGGTTTGTTTCTAGAAGCCCTTCGACAGAAAAAATGGGGTGACTTTCAAGCCGTCATGCGGCCGTTTTGGATTACCGGTGGTGAAATGGGACGCTGGGATCGAGAGCTGATTCCCCTCTTGCCCAAGTCAGTCAAGGTGTATGCATCGGCTGGAGCTGGCTACGACTGGGCTGATGTTGATGTTATGGCCGAAGCAGGCATTCTATATTGCAATGGCGCGGCTGCATCTTCTGAGGCAGTTGCTGATATGGCACTTTATCATATAATCTCTGTGTTTAGGAACATGCAATGGTCGAACATGGCAGCTAGAGGAAGTGAGGAAGAGTTTAGAGATGCTCATGCTCATACTCAGCTCACAGCATACAACCCCCGTGGTCATACACTAGGGATGATTGGTTTGGGCAATATCGGGTATCAGATTGCCCTCAAGACTCACAAGGCACTGGGCATGCGCATCGCCTACCACGACCCTTTCCAAAAGTCACCAGAGCAAGAAGCCGCTGTAGAGGCAACGCACTATGCAAAGCTTGGAGACATGCTAACAATCGCCGACTGTGTCGTCATTGCTGCTCCAGGCGCAGGGGGGAAGAAAATTCTTGGACGAGCCGAGATTGCCAAGATGAAGGAGGGATCCCGACTAGTTAGTATCGCAAGGGGCAGCTTGGTAGATGAAGAGGCTGTCGCAGATGCCATGGACTCTGGATATTTGTTTGCGGTGGGGCTGGATGTTTTTGAGGATGAGCCAAGACCGAATCCGAGATTGCAAAAGATGAGGAATGCCACATTGACGTGTCATACCGCTGGTGGTGCGTTGGATACTTCGATTGGGTTTGAGAGGTTGGCTATGGAAAATGTTATAGCTGTCCTTGAGGGAAGGGAGCCGCTTACCCCGGTAAACAAGCACCTATTGAAGTAAAGGACAATAGAAACTGTTTCTAGTTATTATATAGATTTAGAGATTTGTGTTTCCCTTACTAGCTATGGAATTTGAACTACATACACTAAGGCAATACATATTCTATCTATTATATTTAACTTTTAATTTTCTTTTTAGAGTATCACGTCAGTCAGTCCATGAGTAATTAACTCTAGCATCTTTATAGTCTATGCAAGTGTTTCTGCCACTATCGACTTTACAGCTGACCTGGAGAAGTTAGCCTATTAAGACCCCAAACCCAACTGACCAGGCTGTCATCCTCTTCTTGCATCAATAAGTACTACTTAAAGGCTAGCTAGCATAAAGCGCATTAGGTACGATCTGGCCTAAAGTCTCAGGTTTGCAGGTTGTCCCTGCATGGCGGACTGCACTTGTTAAGCTTTCCCCTTTATCTCCCCAGTAAATACGTCTGTTCTCACTTGGAGTCCAATCGTCAACTAGGTCTGCAATAGTTTGCAAGTGACCCATAGTAGCAGGTTGAGGTCCCGATCTCTTTCTCATTGCTACAAAAGTAGCAAAAGAAGCCACTAGTATAGCAAGGACAGCATAAAGAAGTAGCCGAGTATAAGCCATATGAAATATAGCCCCTACCACAGTCATTTCCTCGCATTGAAGTCGTGGTTGTGGTTGTGGTTATGGTCAGTTGTGTTATTTTGCTCTGTGTGGGTACTGGCAACCTCATAATCATCTTCCTGTTGAGGCTTGTTGACGTCGGACTCTTGTGTTGGAGGTAAGATGAGCCCTACATATTCTGTTTCTGATTCCAGAAGTATCTGGTTTTCATCGATCTTTGTGTTCTTGTTTGTCGATCTCCATTGCTGAAGCTCATGTGGTTCGGTGCAGTCATCAGGACCTCTCTGGTCTACGTGTCTTGAGAATTGACGTAGAGATCCATGTTAACGTGGTTCATCTTCCCTAGACAGCAGTTGCTCGTTCTCGCCAGTCATTGTACTGTCAAGGTCAGGTCTCGTTAATTTGTGGCGCGCCATATCAACGTGAATCCTAAATGGTGAGGCTGGGAGTTTTTAGAAAGCAGCAGTAAATAAGCCCTAAGCTAAGTCTGACAATGCCCCACTATAGCCGGAAGGATTTATTAATGCCTCAGGATATTTATAAGACTTCAATCACCTAACAGGGGCCTGAGAATATGACTTTGTCTTATTGGTCTAGATGCGAGCTTGGCCCACCCTGTATCTAATATCATATAGTGGCCTGACACTTTTAAAGTCAGGTACTCGCCCTCTTGAAAGATAATACCCGTAGGCCAGATAGGAATCTCAAATTTCGAAACAGTGCCAGAAGGAATAACATTGCGTCTTGTATTAGTATACTCGGGCCACTTGCCAGTCAATCTTCCAGGCTTGGGATCTATCTTTGACAGCATAGCTGCTTTGTACTAAACCAGTAAGACTAAGATACTCGAGGAAGCAGGTATAAGCAGCCTTTGTCTATTCGTTGATAGGAAGAATAAGGTCCTTCAGAGGAACGTTTGTGCTGACTAACTGAGTTCCCCATTTCTGAGTTTGGCAAAAACATGGATATCATCGTCGGTGTCGCATCGGCTTATACATCGAGCAAAGATATCTCCCCGGTAAAAAGAGTTATATATAATCGACTTTTCAATAGCTCTGACCTGTGGCTGAATTCTTGACGTATCTCCGGATATTGCGGCCGGTAATTGTGTGCCGTGTCGAGTCGCGGCACCATGTTCCGTTTTAGCTCGAACTTTCTTGGCAGTCAGCCAAGAACAAACTACATCATTCCCATACTGCCAAGAGTGACTATACCAAGTACCTGAGTCTCCATAAAACAATTATGTTTTGCAGGAGCACGTAAGCTTGACCAGAATCAAGGCACAAAAGTCTTGGTGATGAGCTTAGAACATTAAAAAGTGCGAGAAGATATAAATATGCGCCAACTTTGGTAAAATGACGTCGTTTCCTTTCCAGAATTATATTCCATTGAGTTCTCCGCATTGAATCGAACTCTCATTCAGCTGTTGCCAGACGTCTCAATATTGATTGCGCTTTATCCTATTTGAAGTCGTTTAATAATGGTTTCTCCATATGTTTACGATTTATGTCAGGCAACTGATACTGTAACATCTGAACTAGCAAAGGATCCGAGTCAATCACCAGGAAACATTGTCAAGAAGCTGTATGGCCACCACGAACATGCTTTACATCACAACGCGTCAACCCAAAAGACCACGCCGCCACCCTCTCCTCCAAATGAGGCCATCGAAACGATCCAAAAAGCCCTTCATTGTGGACACTGGGGCTCTACAATACCCAGTCAACTATTCCTGCAAGCATTCGCCGACGCTCTGCAATGTCTCGACGAGGACCCAATAGCTGGGGTTGTCTCTCCTCCTCTGATGGGTTCTCACGGCACCATTCCCCTAACGGTGATTGCGCCGTTGGCAGATGTAATGAGACATACAGCAAACCTCATCGCGCGCGCTCAAAAAGAAGTTTTTCTTATCACTTGTTCGTGGGCTCCATCTGTAGCGCAAAGATTGATCCGGGGCGCATTGATCGAACTTTCAAAGCGCGCAGGTCAAAGAGGAGAGAGAGTCGTTGTCAAGGTCATGTACGACAAGGCTAGTCCTGCAAACGCCATGAATCCGCATCAGAATATTAAGCCCAAGTCTTACACTGCCAAGTCGGTCGACCTGCCGTCGCCAGAGGAGATACCTAACATCGACATGGAAGTAGTCAGTCTACATAGGTTTGTCTTGGGAACATTACACGCAAAGTTCTGCGTGGTCGATCGCAGAGTTGCAGCTGTCATGAGTAATAACACCGAGGACAACGATAACCTTGAAATGATGGTTCACGTCGAAGGGCCAATCGTCGACAGCATATACGACACGGCGTTGATTACTTGGCAAAACGGGCTCCATCCACAACTCCCTTTATGCAACTCTCCTCCTGCATCTGAAGGTGGTATCACATCGCCCGTGAAAAGACCTGATTACAAGGACGCCACTGTCACTGAAGAGAGAACTGGAACCGTCACAGAAACGGGTAGCGAGGAATTAACTCGAGAGCATACGCCAGAGGATCCTCATTTCGATGATGACATCGCAGGTGAAGTCAAACGCATGCAGGCCAGCTACTCTGAGAAGGCGGGAGAAACACGTCTACAGGCTGCTAATCGCAAACTCAACGTTGCCGCACCTACTCCAGTTGAGCCTTCAGGGCCAGAAATCCAAGCCGGTGAAGAAATGACGCCATATATTCTCAGTAGTAACGACACCAAACCAGTTCCTATGGCTCTTGTATCACGCCCTCCTTACGGTGCCATCGACTCGAAAAGTGTCCGTGTCCCTCAGAATGAGGCTTGGTTATCTCTCATCCGACATGCGCAACGCAACATATTTATCCAAACTCCTGATCTCAATGCTGGTCCCCTGATTCCAGCAATCATTGATGCAGTCAAGAGGGGCGTGGAAGTCACGTACTATGTATGTTTTGGATATAATGATCCCGGGGAAATGATTCCTGGGCAGGGTGGAACGAATGACCAGATTTCACAAACACTCGTCGCTTCACTTCCAGAAAACAGCAGTGAACGCGAACTACTACATATATACAACTATGTGGGAAAGGACCAAGACCACCCCATCCACCAATCCTTCAAATCTCGGTCATGTCATATCAAATTGTTGATCGTGGACGAATGTGTTGGGATTCAGGGAAGTGGTAACCAGGATACACAGTCTTGGTTTCATAGTCAGGAAATCAATGTGATGGTTGATAGCGTGGAAATATGCCAGAAATGGAGAGAGGGTATTGACAGGAATCAGAACACAAAGACGTTCGGCAGGGTTGCGAAGGATGGAATTTGGAGGGATGATAGTGGGAAACCTGGCAAGGGATATATGGGTAATCCAGGAACTGTGATGGGGCTGGTTAAAGGCGCGATGGGAATGGTCCAAAAATGGAAAGGACCAGGAGGATTTTAACAGTTCTCGTGTGTGATATTTACTTTATAAATGGCAGCAAATCACTGAAATATACGGATATTATGCAACTCTTAGTGAGACTTGGTGGTGCTTTGCCAGGCCAACATCAAGTGCGATTACCTCCTAGTCAATATTGTTAGAACGCTTTTCGCATTTGGGCTATTCCGTTTGCGGTTCATCCCCACAGCCAGGCAAGAACGTATTGCCTGAACCAGGTACTCTGTACTCTGTACATGCAGGTGACTCTTTTGATGGTGCTCGGTGCCGTTGGTATACTGATCCAAGTCTGCAATGTCACTCTCTTCGCTAAGCGAGATTGTTAGGGCCTGAACCTGGCCCGTTGATGGATCAGATGGATGTAGGCGGTAGTCTGGTCCTAGCTAATACTGGCGATTGAAGCCATTCCTTATCCTATCGTTAGATATAGTTCCTAAAGAGCTGAATTCTAGGACCAGGGCTCGATTCTTAGGCCTTAAGATTTAGCAGCCTTATATTATTATTTTTATGCAGTTCTTTCGCGAAGCGTATACTCCATACCATCGCTTGTCTTCTTGACATTCTCCACTTCGCACCTTAGCCTACACCAATTAACTAAGGACCGACACTCACAGGAACGCACACTCCAGGACTGACACAGCCCTACAGCCCATCGCTGCTACAGCACCAATCGAAATATATAGACAACTCCATTAGGAGTAGGTAATACAGTTAGCTCACCAGCTATTGACTCGATAAATATTCTATACTTAAATACGCTTAACCCACTCCATTCACTATTAAGAAACGTAATACTTTGCAACATTCAGTAACAAGGCCCTACAACTCTGCCAATATTAACCTAACACGGCATAGTTTATCCCTTGAACACTACACCCGTCACAGTTACACTCTATCTCTAAAATCCGGGAACACCCGCGGCATCTGCTACCCGGATCAGATCATACTTTAGTCTACATAAGATTAAAATTTTTACTTATGTCCATCCCGTGCCCCACGCCCATTGCTGGCCTATTGCTACCGTACATAACAGGCCATTTCTTTCAGCTCGCTTCATAAACCTATCATCAGGGTACTTTACCCCTGGACCCTGGTCGAGCGGCTGTGGGATCGACGCTGCAGAAACAGTCCTCTATCACCTCTTCCACGTATCCCTGTAAGCCCATTATGCATGTTTCACCCACTCGCCCTGTTTCTACCCTGTCTCTTCTGTTGTATTTTTCTTTTGTGCTACGTAAATGGCCAATCTAGTTTCTCATTACGAAAACTTTAGTAGAGCTGAAATGTGCCGACATTTCCGCGCTACGGTGTCTTGTACCATGCGTAAAGAGAAAACTGAGCTAAGTAAGCGAGCCGCCGATCCACATCATACCATCATGATCTTGACGATACTGTCGGTATATATTCTTGTCAAACTGCACACGTGTTCCCAAATCATTACTCATACAATTCTCTGGCTTGTGGCAGCTATGCGATTAGTCGTCTGCTTACAAGCTATTTCGCTTCTATTTGATAGGAGAGTTTTGGCTCGTTCTACCTCCGATGGTCCAGCAGCAAGGTACAATTCCTTGAACCGTTACAAAGTCGAAACGTCACAATGTGATTCCAACAAGGAAGTTGGTGTCAAGGCCCCATGGAAAAATATTTTCCAGAGCCTGACAGATCAAGAGTATGCTGATGTAACTGCATATCTTCACAAGCAGGAAGAACTCAACCTGACCGCTATTGTGAACTCGACATCGTGAGTCTTGAACTTTTTACTTTCTCCATCCTACTGACTCTTCGAAAATCTTTTGCTCTGCTGTCTACCTTTGCACATCAACAAGTCTTGGCTAACTTTATAAAGTTGGGACAATGTCATCGTGTCTATGGACTTGTTGCAGCCAAACAAGACTGATGCCTTGACATATCTCGAAGGTAATGGGCCAGCTCCAGCTCGATATGCGCGGGCCACGCTGCAATTCAACTCGCAACTGCAACCATACATTCAAGAGTACATGGTTGGCCCATTACCTGTCCAGGAAGGGTCCACTCGATACGAAGAGCTCAATTACATGTTCTCATCTGGACGTGGTCGCATTAACGTGTACAACGCTGATACTGAGGCCATTGCTGAGTTCAACCTCGCTGTTGGAACGGAAATACAGAACATAACCAAGCAGCTTCTCAATGGCGTAAGTAAACGATGTCCGGATTCGTTTTCGATGCTCCATGCTAATGACGCCAACAGACTGCTACAGGTGCTAAAGACGACAGTCTTCTAATCGCAGGCAGTGATCCTCTGATCCACGACGATGACAGGGTCTATCAGTGGAACGAGTTCTACACTGCTCACACGGGTGAATTCTTTTCAGAGACGATCCTCCCTACCAGTCTGCAGTTCAAAGTCGATATCACCGGTCGAGATCCTTCCAAATGGAAGGTGGTCGGTTGGTATTACGACGGCAGCTATTGGTCGACGACCGCCGAGTTTAAAGAGGGATCCAAGACGCTCAAGAGAAAGCCAGGACCCAACGTTGATGGGCTTTGGACCTCCACCGACCATCAAGGTGACAAGTTACCGCTTGACCACCTGCAACCCCCTACTGCTGTTCAACCCGATGGTCCACGATTTCGTGTGGATAGAGAGGAGAATTACATTGAGTGGAGTAAGTGCACATTGTAATGTTTTGACATCACGCTTTAGTTAACAACCGTATAGTGGACTTTAGCTTTTTCATCTCAAACCACAAAGAGACTGGTCTGCAACTCCATGATGTCAGATATAGAGGCGAGCGTATCATCTATGAGCTTGGCCTCCAGGAAGCGATGGCTCATTACGCTTCCCAGGATCCGCTGCATGCCTCGTCAGCATATCTGGACACTTCATACGGCATTGGCACCAGCCAGTGGAATCTTGTCGACGGCTTTGATTGTCCTTCTCACTCCACCTACCTCAACACATCTTTTTACATCAGCGAGATGACTCACATCCACCCCAACAGCTTGTGTCTTTTCGAACATGATACTGGATATCCTATACAGCGACATTTGACAGGGACGTATGTTTCCGCGACCAAGAACATTGTATTTACTGTTCGCAGCGTCTCTACAGTTGGCAACTATGACTATTTGTTCGAGTATACCTTTCATTACGATGGGTCCATTAGCGTCACTGTTAGAGCGTCTGGCTATATCCAGGGAGCGTTTTGGTCCGGAGATGGCGATTATGGCTTTCATATCCATGACAACCTGTCAGGTTCTATGCATGACCATGTCATTAATTTTAAGCTCGATCTGGATATCAAAGGCAGGAAGAATAGTGTGTTAAAGACTGAGTTTGTGCCCGTCTCAGTAGTGTACGTTGTTTTCCATCCATTATACTACCATGTACTAACTTGAACAGATACCCCTGGTCTGAGGGACAATCAATCAATACTATGAAGGCCAACCGGTCGTATATCGCCAGTGAGGACGAGGGCAAGATTACATGGGCGAAGAATGGAGCAGCTGCATATGCAGTTGTCAACAAGGATGCTCTGAATGATTTCGGAGAGGCACCTGGCTACGCGATTTCTCCAAGTAAGTATCCCCTACATGGATATAAACCTGGACGACACTAACCGGCTTCGCAGACAGCGGTAGCACAGGGCACTTGACGGTGCAGTCATCTACAGCTCTTGGACAGTCCGCAAACTGGGCCAATCACAACATTTTCGCCCTGCAGCAACACGACACCGAGCCGAAAAGCGCTTACGCTTTCAATAGTTATGATCCGCACCACCCAGCTGTAGACTTCAATAAATTCTTCAATGGGGAGAGTCTCGATCAAGAAGACATCGTTTTGTAAGTAACCCTTACTGAGCATTACTATTACCCGAGACTAACAGTTACGCAAGATACTTCAACCTCGGCATGCACCACCTACCTAATACGGCTGATCTGCCCAACACTGTGACGACGAAAGCCGTTTCGTCGATGATGATTTCACCTCAGAATTACTTTTCAGGCGATATCTCACGACGGACCATGCATCAAGTGCGTGTCTCCTTCGATGACAAGTCAAATGTCACTGCTGTCAACATGTTTGGAACGAAGCAGCCTACTTGCGCGTTTGATATGGCCAAGGCCGCACCCAAGTTGGATACCTTCGTTGGGGAGCTTCAGATTCCTAAATTTCCTTTCAACCCAAGTGGAAGTCTTCAGACGAACCCCGGTGGTTAAGACATAATAGTGTCACGGCTCGAGATCAGACGAGCCTACCCGAGACCGAACAGTAGACCGGTATCACGTGGTGATACGTTATCAGCTAGATTTTTGACCCCTCCAGATAGATCTTAAACGTAGCTCTTCAAGCTACGTCTGTTAATAGAGCCTGACATTCCTACAATGCCTATCTGTATCATATCCCAGATCTCTCTTCCTTATGCCAATAATGTGTGGAACAGCAGTAGAAAGGCTCTCCCAGACTAGACCCGAACTAGAATACCACTGAGCGAATTGCATTCCTTCAATATTTTGTTCGCAGTTAAGACATGTGGCTTAGAGCTTATGTCCCCCATGGAGAACTGAGCATTCCATCGGCACCGCTGCCCTGATGTAATGCCGTCATGAAAGACATGCAGAACTTATTAGCTCAAACTGTAATAAGAGAAATCATTTCTCGCTGCAGCAAAGACATTACCGAGCTAGCCAAGAACATGGTTCCTGGATCAGGTCGGATAATGCACCCGGTCTCGAATCTTTTTGTAAGCACCGGAACCGCACTAGACAGCCCAAGGAAAATTCCACGCATCATTGCTTTCGACCAAGATGAAAAGAGGCGGATGAACTAGAACAAAATAAGTACAGCCGATGGTATCTCGAGATGAAAGTTAGATATCAGCCTCGTTTTCTCAGATCTCTCTCTAGTATATTTACTCACATTGTGTCATTTTCTTATCTTCTTCTTCTATTTTTTTCTTCAATTATTTTACTAAACCCGTAAGACTTTCATTTATTTTCTCTTTAACCGTCAATAATCTTGTTCCCTGAGCTCCTCTATCATGTCGCTTCGCTTCATGTTGGGCTTCTGGGTCCTAGCCTTCTTGGGCACAGCATCCAATGCAACTTTACTAGGCAAACGGGACGCTCAGACACAGCCCATCGAGATTGTCATAGGATCATCTACACAGTATGATACTCTAACAAGGTATGAGAAGTATGGATTTATCATCTGCTTCTTCTAGCTAATGATCGTAGTACATTTCTCGTGCGAACTGATGCAACATACACTGCCACCACCCCTGTTTATGGACATGGTGAAGCAAACACTACATACAACATTCCCTTCTCGGATTCTCGAGGCCTATCATGTGGGACTGTCATGGTGGAAAGCCATGTAACTATATTATCGTCGACCGACCGTATAATCAGTGCGCCCGAGACAACCACTCTGCCTACCGAAAATCCATGCGACATAGTGACCGTCATTGTCAGAATGCAAGGTTACAAGAAAGGCGATACAAACGCTCCTCTTTCCCAAGATCCGACCTTGGCTTTATCTCCTTCCGAGACCGAAATTTCTACCGTTCCGCAAGATGGCTCTGCCGTTTCTTCAGATCCTGGTTCCCCAGTCGACTATACCACCATCACAAGTACAGGCACAGACACCGGTACCTCCACCATCACTGAGGCCCCATCAGGATCTGGCCCTGGAACGGTGATTGTTGTGGTACCGAGCCCATCGTTTCCATACGTAACCGTAACGTCCTATGATCGTTCAATCACAGCTGCAGTCACGAGTACAATACCTCCCACAGGTCCTGGAGAGACTGGTACTGTTGTTATCTATGATTCATACGAATGGGAGACCACGACCTCTTATGACGATGCCGCTGCATCTGACTATACAACGACTATGTGGCCTTCTGCATCTCATCATACAGGCACAGTAGTCATACATATGGCAGATAAATGGGTGACAGTCAGCTCATATGACCAAACAATCACAGCCGCATCTACGAAGACTATTTCCCCATCCTCCCCAGACCAAACAGGTACTGTCGTGGTTTACCAGCCAGATCCATGGGTCACGTTTACTTCCTATAGAAGTGACACGGCAGCATCTACAAGCACTATATATCCAACTGGTCCAGGCGCAACGGGAACTGTTATTGTGTACCAGGGATACCAGTGGACGACCGTCACTTCCTTTGGAGAATACACAGCTGCATCGACATCTACCAAATCCCCATCTACTCCAGGTCAAACTGGCACTGTAGTAGTCTTCAGACCGCAGCCATATACAACCATTACGTCGTACGGATCCGTCTCAACCGATGCTACATACACCTCGCCTCCTCCTTCTCCTGGCCAGACAGGTGTTGTTTTAGTTGTAGCAAAGCAGCCATATACGACCGTCACCTCGTATGGGGGCGTTATGACTGAATCTACAACTACTATAGCTCCGTCTAATCCAGGGGAAACAGGCACTGTCATGGTCTTCGAGCCACAGCCATATACGACTATCACGTCATACGGAGGCGTTACGGCTGAATCTACAACCACCATAGTTCCATCCACTCCGGGTCAAACTGGCACCGTGATTGTGTTTGATCCTCAGTATTACGTGACTACCACCAGATATGGAAGTGTCACAGCGGCCACTACAAGAACTGCAAGCGGTGATGGGTCCAGCCGAACTCTTACCGTCGTGGTTGATCTACCTCAACCTTACACTACAGTAACTAGCTATGGCACTTTCACTGCAGCCAGCACTAGAACATACCCACCTTCTGCTGCAGGAAAAACAGGCACTATCGAGGTTGACCTACCTCAGTCCTACACAACAGTCACTAGCTATGGCGCTTTCACCGCACCCAGCACTAGAACATATCCACCTTCTATTGCTGGACAGCCAGGCACTGTCGAGGTTTATCTGCCTCAGCCTTACACTACAGTAACTAGCTATGGCGCTTTCGCCGCATCCAGCACTAAGACCTATCCACCTTCTGCTGCAGGGCAGACAGGCACTGTCGAGGTCGATATACCTCAGCCTTATACTACAGTTACTAGCTATGGCACTTTTACTGCAGCCAACACCAGAACATATCCACCTTCTGTCGCAGGACAGACAGGCACTGTCGAGGTTAATCTACCTCAGTCCTACACAACAGTCACGACTTATGTTGATGGAATGACTGCTCCTCTTACCACAACGAACCAACCTGCTAAGGCTGGGGACCCAGCCACTGTTGTTATCAAGAGTCCTCAGCCATACACAACTGTGACGAGTTATGGTACTTGGACCCAACCTACTACTACGACATTGTCTCCAACTGGTCCTGGAGGGATGGGTACTGTTCTTGTGGAGAGGCCTCAGTCCTACACAACAGTTACCAGTTATGGTACGTATACAACAGCTGTAACAAGCACCATGGCACCAGCATCTCCAGGTGGTGTTGCTACTGTTGTAGTAGGTCGGCCCCAGCCATATACGACTGTAACAAGCTATGGCAGCTTTGCAGCAGCATCAACCACCACAATGGCACCAGCGAGCCAAGGCGGTACAGGTACTGTCATTGTTAACTTACCCCAGTCCTATACGACTACGACAACCTGGGGTTCCTTCTCAACAACTGGTACTACCACCTTGTCGCCAGCCTCTCAGGGTGGCGTTGCAACCGTCGTTGTTCAACGACCCCAGTCCTATACGACTACCACAACCTGGGGTACCTACGCAGCAGCATCAACCACCACAATGGCACCAGCGAGCCAAGGCGGTACAGGTACCGTCATTGTTAACTTACCTCAGTCCTACACAACCACTACAACCTGGGGTTCCTTCTCGTCAAGTGGCACCACTACTATATCACCAACGTCTCCGGGTGGCGTTGCTACAGTGGTTATGCAAAAACCCCAACCATACACCACTGTAACTAGCTATACCAGCACTGTCTCAATCCAGAGCACATCCACTGGGACACCTGCTTCCGCCGGGCAGACTGCCACTGTAGTTGTCGTCGCTCCCCCAGTTGGAACAAAGGTTGCAGATCAGTCATGTAACAATGGTGGTCTGGAATACGCCATCTATACCAACTCGTACTTTAACGCTGATGCGCCCAATTATTCTTCTCTCAATGTAACATACTTTGGCACAGCGACACCTACTTACACTGGCATTACGAATTCCATCGGCATTACAGAACCAGGAGGAGTCAAAGCAGGAAATTCAGGCCCTGCTCAGGCTATTTATCCTGGCTCACCAAGTCAGACATGGCAGTACAAGGCTGTTAACCATCGGGCATTCTTATATGCGCCAATCAATGGAACTTACTCTGTTGTTGTCCCATACTCAGATGAGGTTACACTAGTTTGGTATGGTAACAAGGCTTTGTCGACGTGGACACGTGCCAATGCAGATCTGGAGCAGAACTTTTCATCAGGACCTTCCACCTCTAAGACCCTCAAGATACAGCTTACAGCGGGCACTTACACGCCGTTCCGAGTTTTCTGGGCCAATGCTCAGGGAGACTACTCTATGATAGTTACTGTTACAGCTCCGGACGGTACTGTAATTGTTAATGACTCTGGGTCATCGAGCAAATACTTTGTTAGATTTGCTTGTGATTCCAGCACGCCTACTTATCCTGCATTTGGACGCGGAGGTTAATTTTATCGTTCGCTTACTTACTTTCTTTTGTTATATACCAATATTACACCTCGGATCAATCCGCACAACTTGTCAGTTGCTCGTTTGCATTATCTGGAAAGCTTCAATTTGACTTCTTCTTTATGGCGGTAAGACTGGATGGGGGAGATAGCATTTGAGTTAGGGTAGCAGCTTGATTAGTAACAGGAGTTGCAAATACCATGTTACCTCTTTTCTAATCTGCCTTATTACTGAACTTGTGGCTGATGTTGATCGCGGTAATGATGCACAAAGGCTCTCTCAAGTTCCCCATCTGACCTAGACAGAAATTTGTATTATCTAAAAGCCTCTAGCTAGAGTTTCCTTGAAGCCTGTCACTTGCCAAACACCTCCTGCCCCAACAATCCACATTTCCTTTTCCACAAATGCCACATTAACAGCAATAAACTCACCACCACCCACACGAATTACTCCTACAGCCTCACCACTTCGCGGGTCAATCACATCCACTCCATTACCAGAACCCGCAAACACCCAACCATTTTTAGAGACTTCAATTCCATCGTACACAAAAGCGATTGGAACGCTTAACAGTTTCTTGTTCGATGTAATAGCCCCAGGATAGGACACATCGAATGATGTGAGTTTTCGGGGACCGAAAGAGTTGAGTTTGTGGGGAGCAGGCCCAGGCTGGGATGCTGCTGTGTTGGAGATGTAAATTGTACCTTTTTTGTCTTGTCCTTTGTGGAATGTGATGCCATTAGCTTGGCCGCTGGTGGTATGGAAAGGCCGGGGTCGAAGTGTGGTTTTATTGACGAAATAAACAGTCGACAGCGTTGGGGGCGTATACTTGACAACTCCAGCTCCCTAAGCAACTTTTGTTAGTTTGTTTCTCTTCTAGTCACTAGATGAACTCACAAATCCATAATGATCATCAGTGATCCAGAAGTTACCCTCGTCGTCGACATCCATGTCATTGAATCCCGAGAATGGCAATCCGAAGTAATTGTTAAGCAGAGTAGTCTTTTTTAACTCAGGAGTAATCTTGTTGAGTGAAGAAGTCTCGTTACTACTGCCATCAGTAATGACATAGTAGTCTCCGTCATAGACCGCGCATCCATGAACATTGTGAATTGGAGGATCTGTTTTGATCTTACGGAGTTTGTGCGTCTCCGTGTTCAACAGATATTGCCAATCATGGAACCCGTTATCGCCTCCAGGCGGTCCCCACTCAATGAAGAAGAGATCCTTGGTTACAGGATTGTAACATGGTGATTCATGGGTTTGGAAGGGGAGCTGATGAACTTTACGTATCTTGGCATCTGGCCCAAGAAGATCGAAGAACCTTTCATCATAGGCCACAAAGTTTGTTGAATTGATGTAGTCGAGGCTATCGAGCACTCGCGGTTAGCTGGGTAACGCTGGAAGGGTCGATTAAACGACGACTTACTCTTTAGCAAGCGAAGGATCAGAAACCTCACTGTCAGTAAATGGAACAAAGACTGAGCGATTAAAATGGCCGGGTAGAACTGCTAGTGAAGGGTTCTTGTATGACAAAAACGCCCATTGAGCGGCTGCGTTTTTGTAGTCAGGTGGTAAAGGGCTCAGTATGCAAGTTGCTAACTGCAAGAAGCCTGACACATATTGTAGAGACAAAGCAAGACGCATATTGTAGACCTTTAAAGACTGATGAATTGTAATGAGTAATTCTTGTGCTGTCTTTGTAGCAGACGGTTATTAAATACGTCTGGCTAGCTACAGGGGTCTATAGCTTATTTCGAATGTTAATTGTGACGTTGTATGTCTATTGGCTTATCCGTAGACGAATGTTACATAGAAGGAATGAGTTAATTGTTTGAAACAGGAATAAGCGAAATCGTATTTCTATCCTATCGGCGCATTTAAAATATTTTCGGCGCATTTATATAATCCTATCGGCGCATTTGAAGAAGTATCTCGCAGCTGCTTTCGTCCATTACCAGACTAGTGGCGAATCTTGCTATTTGTTCATACTAGCCCCATGTTTCGCCATGTCTCCTCGCATCTCAACTGTGCACCCAAGTAACGGGGAATGTCTCCCATTTGACAATTCTTCCAGTAGTTCCGCAAAGTCTTGCAATGATTAGGCGAACTGGCCCACATGCTAGCCAAGTAAGCAGGTGTAGCCATGTGGACATAGAGTGTGGATTTTGGACGGCCTGAGTCAATGATTTGACAAATCCTATCAACAGCAAATGTTAATGTTGTCCCAGAAGGTTCAGAGGGTAGCGTTTCTTCGGTTGCTGGGATTCTCCATGAGAGGAGAGCAATCACTGCCGCGCATCTGTATGCATCCATGCACTTTCCACGCTCAGTCGTGTCCATGCCCAGTTTGAGAAGCTGAGTCATGGTTTGAGTGAGCATCTCGCTGAGATTATCCGTCTTGTTTCCTTTTGCAAGCGATACGAACAGCCAGAATGTTTCAGTCGGGCACCCAACCATGTCAAGAAAATCCTTCGTGAGAGTATTGCGATGCCAATCGTCGAAGATGAGACCTTCCTGGTCTTCAACAGCCCTGTTGGTCGATTGCCTGACAACCGCACCAATTGTGTCCCACCAGCCGAAATATGCAACGATTTGTTCAAATCCGATGAAATTGTTGGATAGTTGCTGGAACTCCTCGTTGTTCTGACAGTGATAATCGAGAAGAGACCGCGCACCACGCAGGTGGCAGTCCCATTCACCAAAGACACCATCCATCACAACCTCGAAAAAGGCAAAGACGGCGATGCCCAGAAAAGCAGCCGGATCGGCCGTATTGAGTGCTTGACTGAGGCTCTTGAGTGCTTCGAGGCGGTGATAGACCAATATGTCCTCGTTATCCACATCTTGAGGAAGGATGGATTCCGCAGCGGAGAAGGCTAGGGTTGATGGATGCGAGGTTGTACTAGAATCTGATCTTCTGCGTCTCCTGATCCTTGCTTGCAGAAAGTTGTCAACTTGGGCGATGAGCCTCAATCCCTGGTCTGATGATGGTGTTTGAAAGTTGTTTGTGTTGTCACCCGATGCCAAGCTTGCCACTTTCAAGCTGTGACCAAAGGCGAGAAGATGTTCCACAATATGAGGCTGATCTGCAGCCAATGAATTCTGGGTGAAGTCATTGCCGTCATTCGGAGATATAGAACTTGGGTTTCTTAACTCGGCTGATGATGGTATGTTTGTTTCATCAGATAAACCGCGCCTTGGCTCAGTCGGTTGCTCGACAGGAGATGGCAAAGACAGTCTGGAGACTGGTGTCGCAACAGGGCTCGCCGCCCAAACGACTCTCTGAGGATAGCCCCCACATGCCAGACCAGATTCGACGCAAGGGAGACATCGAGGTCTATTCAGATCACACTTGACTCCTCGAACCTTGCAGGTCCGACAGTCCCGATCTCGGCGTAAACCTCGCGGCTTGCCCCGTGGAAGATTGAGTTTTGACCTCGGCATTACTGAGAGATATTGAGATTAATATTGTGACTTGGGAAGATTAGATCCCCTTCCTCTTTTGCGCTGTTATGGAGCAAGGAAAAGATATGACGCGACATGGGCGACATGCTGCTTATCGCAGTGATAAACGGCTATCATGGTAACATCAAGGGAGATTTGATTCCCTTCCCAATTGGGAATGGTTCAGATCGGGCAACTCTGGATTCTTTCCCCGCATTCTTTATCAGACAGATCCTTGTCATTGAAGATAAGAGATGACAATGATAACGCTATCTTATCTATACGGATGATGGATATGGGGTCACCACCCTAGACCAAGATTTCAGAGCAAACTGACAGAGGGAATATCAAGATTCATGAATGATATTAGTTAAAAGCGAAGTATTTATTGTTCTTGAATTATTTAATTATCATTTGATATCTAATGCTGGAAAGTGAAACTGGTTTATGGCAACTACTACAACGCTCACAGTGAATATTCATCCCATGAATGACATGAGCTTCGCTCTACGGAAGAACAAGAGATTGCCAACGACACACGACATTGCCCGATGGAGGACAACTGCACTTACTCCAAGTTGTCATCCATATTAATTAAATTTACAATAGCGATAGAAATCTACAAAAGTCAATTGAATACATTTATTACTCTACTCATGCGTGTATAATATGTAGATGATCTCTGAAATCGACGATGGGAAGGTTGGCTGTTAGGCTGCACAAAGACACTTGACGTCATTTAATCTCGTCTACCATTGCGTACTTCTAATTACACTGTTTCAACCCCTAGCGACATGTACCCCTTTTTACTGACTAATCACTCCTCATCGCGCTTTTTGTCCATCTCGTTGTTGGCAGCTCAGAACGCGTCAATAATGTCCATCAATCGTCAAGGTCGCAGTCTTTGTGATCAAGAACTCATCAATCGCGACATCCTTTCCACTTTCCTTGCCATGCCCACTATCTTTGATGCCGCCAAATGGAGCTTCGGCAGATGAGCTGTTGCCCGCGTTCTGTACCAAGTCAACTTTAAATCCAACGCGTGATTTCTAAAGTAAAGACTTACCAGGCCAATCATCCCCGCATCCAGATTTTCGAACAATCGCCATAGTCTATCGACATTCTTGGTGAAGACGTAACTTGCTAATCCCAGAGGCGTGTCATTCGCTCTCTGCACAACCTCCTCTTCACTCTCGAAGCGGTAGAATCCGAGAACAGGCGCGAATATTTCTTCGTGTGTCATGAGCATGTCGTCTTCCATTTCAGTCAATATCGTAGGCGCCATGAAGTAACCTTGTCCTTCTTCACGTTTTCCAGTACCGAGGACAGTCTTTGCGCCCTTGCTGATGGCGTCTTGGTACAATTCTTCTGCCTTGTCGAGCCCTCGTGGAGTTGTCAACGCGCCCATAGTGCTGCCTTCCTCCATACCGTGTCCTAGTTTCAATCCACGAGTTTCTTGTACGACCTTTTCGACAAACGTGTCGTAGATGCTGCTATGCACGAAAACTCTGTTGGAGGTGATACACGCCTGTCCAGCGTGTCGCCATTTCAGAGGCATGAGTTGAGATATGGCTTGGTCGACATCTGCGTCATCAAACACGATGAATGGGCAGTTACCCCCTAGTTCAAAGGTTGTCTTCTTTAGATTCGGCGCACACAAGCTGGCGATGATCTTTCCAACCCTCGTGCTACCCGTGAAGCTCACCTTCTTGACCCGCGCATCCAAACACAGAGCCTCGGCCACACTTGGTGTATTCTCCAGTGATGTCGTCACCACGTTCAGTGCTCCGGGAGGAAACCCGGCTTCCAAGGCGAGGTGTGCGACTGAAACACATGTCAAAGGTGTCTCTGGAGAAGGCTTGACGACCATGGTACATCCTGCAGCCAAAGCAGCAGCAGCCTTGCGTAGTGCAAGGGCGATTGGGAAATTCCATGGGACAAGGGCGGCGGCAACACCAATCGGTTGCTTAATGGTCACCGCACGCCGACCAGGGATAGCACAGCTCATTGAAGTACCATGCGCCCGATCAGCCTCCCCAGAGAACCACCAAACAAAAGTAAGGGCATAATCGATTTCGCCTCGCGCTTCCACGAGTGTCTTTCCTGTCTCGTGGACAAGAATGCGTGCCAGATCTTCACGGGCGGCAAGGATCAGGTTGTGCCATTTCAACAGAGTCTGCGCTCTGAACCTTGATGTCGTCTTTGAGTAAGTCTTGAATGTTTCATATGAGGATGCAACAGCGGAATCAACATCCGACGCCGTGCAATCTGGACAAGATGCCCACGTCTTTCCGGATCCCGGATCAACAACGTTGAAGGTTTTGCCCTCCTTGGCGGATACAAAGTCTCCATTGACCAGAGACGTGCAATGGAAGAGGGACTCGTTCTCGAGTTGGAATGGGCGTTGAAAAGGATTGGCCATTATGGTATTGGGTGATATGTTGCTCGACTTGTTGACTGATAATAAAACTTTACAAGTTATTGTCCAAATACTTAATATGGGCTGATGTGATCAAGACGCTTGTCTGCCGCTATTGTCTCGGGTTGTGCCTCTTTCAAAGGTGCATGCCGACCAATCACAGACATTGATGAACTGTCACAGGAATCATTTCCCCCGCACCAGTGCAATGCGACTAGAACGCTTCCCTTTAGATTCCTTTCCTAAAAGGATCTAGCTAGATGGATCCATTCATCCAAATCGGAAACGGATTCTGATAATGGAGAGGGCAAATGGTGGGCAGTCTGGCAGTTCTGTACTGCAATCGCACTGGCGTGACTGTAGAACTTGGGAGGAAAACAAACTCCAGAGACAGGGTTCTTTTGAAGATGGGTGAAAACTGATGCATTCTAATTGTCCCAAGTAATTATCAAAGGATGTTATAATTCATATAAGATGTTTGATTGCAGATCATCTACGAAAGAACAAAGCTTCAATTCCTTTAGTTAATCCCTTCAAATCCATGTCGAGAATCGCTTGCCTACACGCATCGCCCTCCATCAACCTAGATAGCCAAATTAGCTTCGGTTTCAGTCATGACACAAAATTCTCACCTCTAAGTCAACACCAGTTATAAATGCAGCCTCATCACTAGCTAGATAACAGCAAGCATTGGCGACGTCGCTTGGCGTGGATGGTCTGCCGATGGGAATAGTGGAAACAAAACCCGCCCTGTTCTCTTCGGTATCCGGCTTTCCGATAAAAAGATGTGTCCTACGCATACCAGTTAGCAAGCAGATTCTCAACAAAGCTGAGACAGAGTACTTGCATGCCAGTGCTTCCAACAACAGGAGAGACAGAATTGAAGCGAATCTTTTTGGGTCCATACTCAACAGCCATCGTCTTGGTAGCATTGATGACAGCCGCCTTGGACGCATTGTACCATGTCAACTCTGGCCTCGGTCTGATGCCAGCCGTCGAAGCAACCTGGATAAAACATCCAGGTCGGCCACCATCAAGAAAATAAGGCAGAAGTACATTGGTTGAGTGATAAACACTCTTGACGTTGACGTTCATGACGAGATCAAAGTCTTTGTCAGTGACCTGCTCAGTAGGCTTCTTTGGATATGCAGCGCCAGCATTGTTGACAACAATATCGAGTTGGTTGAACTTTTCCAGAGTAAATTCAAGAACGCGACGCCAATCATCTGGACTCGTAGCATCAGCACGTGAAAAGACACAGTTGAGTTCTTGAGCGACAGCCTGGCCATGTTGTTCATTGAGATCAGTAATGACGACGTTGGCGCCTTCAGCGATAAACTTGGTAGCGATGCCTTTACCAAAGCCTGATGCGCCGCCAGTGACGATTGCCGTCTTTCCTTGAAGTCGTCCTATCATGTTGTTGTTGTGTATGAAGAGATTTGAGGGGATGAAATGCGTCGGATGTTCTAGGAAAGCGAGATTTTATGTATGGCTTCTGTCGGGTTTGTTCTTTCTTCTGTCGTCTTTGCTCACGTTGCCAGATTGGTGTCTCCCCGCATTTTGTTAATTGCACCCCTATCCATCCATTACGGAAGCAAATGTCCAAGTTAACATCCGGAGCGGGGTAAAACAATCAGTCACAGGAATAACAATTTCTCTTGGCTGCATTTTGCTCTATCACAGGAACATTGATGGCGATAACCGGAGATATTCTGAACTCCGACGTCGGTAGTCTGATCTTGCTTCGAGATATCGCATGACGGGGGAGCCCGGCACCCATCACCAACTATTTTGTCAAACCTTCTTGACTACCGAGACATTAGACCTCGTTTCACCAATTCCTCTCATCAATCCTCAACCACATAACTGATACTTGATCGTATTAACCATGTCCCAAATCAAGACATTCCGAATTCTTGTCTTACCAGGAGACCATGTCGGCCCAGAAATCATGACTGAAGCTCTGAAAGTCCTCGATGTCATAGAAGCGAGTCGACCTGACATCCACTTCGAGAGAGATATGGACATCTGCGGCGGCTGCAGTATCGACAAGTACGGAACACCAATCACAGAATCTGTTCTTGAAAAAGCCGTGGCTAGCGACGCCGTACTCTTCGGCAGCATCGGTGGTCCGGAGTGGGCAGGAGCCGAACCAACACCAGAGTCTGGCCTGTTGCGGCTCCGTCAGCGCCTCGATGCTTTTGCCAACCTGCGTCCATGCGAGATTCTAGTACCATCCCTTGTCAGTGCATCACCAATAAAGCCTGAGCTTGTGGCAGGGACCAAGTTCATCGTTGTAAGGGAAAACTGCGGCGGTGCGTATTTTGGAAAGAAAGAAGAGAGTGAGGATGAAGCTTCCGATCTTTGGATTTATTCGAGATCGGAGGTTGAGAGGTTGGCCCGTGTGAGTGCTGCCGTTGCGAGGATCTTGCATGCGGGCAGCGAAAAGGCGAACGACGGAAGCAAACCGGTTGTCTGGAGCGCCGATAAAGCAAATGTCCTCGCGAGTGGGAGACTATGGAGACGCGCGACAACGGACATCTTCAATCGAGAGCTCACAGACATTGATATGAAGCATCAACTCGCCGACAGTCTGGCGATGCTGATGGTGCTTGACCCTAAACGGTTTAACAACAGCGTCATCCATACCGATAATACCTTTGGAGATGTCCTTTCTGATATTTCCGGCGGTATAACAGGTACACTTGGCGTTCTCCCCAGCGCAAGCCTTGCTGGCGTCCCTGGAGAAGGATCTTGCAAAGGAATATACGAGCCCGTCCATGGGAGTGCCCCAGATATATCAGGCAAGAACCTTGCAAATCCCGTGGCGCAGATCTTGAGTCTGGCTATGATGATTCGCTATTCATTTCTGTTGGAGAAGGAAGCGGATGCCATTGAACAGGCTGTTGCAAAGGTTCTCGATACCAAGGATGGTGGTGGCTTGGAGATCAGGACAAAGGACCTTGGAGGAAGTGCGACGTGCAGTGAAGTTGGGGATGCGGTTTGTAAGGTTCTGGGCGATATGTTGAAAACTTAAATGTAGAATGAATATGTGGGTTTTATCGTTTATTCTTAGCACTTATTGCGCGTTGCTAGCATTCGCAAAGTTACCACCCTGGCCGAAGTTACCCCCAAAGTTTCCACCCGTGTTTCCGTTATTACCAGCATTTGCCGCATTTCCTCCAGCTGCACCCTAGAGCTTGGAGTTGACAAATTTCAAGGCCTCCTTTCCGTAGATATTCACGTATTGCTGATGATGAGCAGCGTCGTTACCATTGCAGCAGTATGGATCTTGAGAGTCGCAGTAGCTCTGGATTTTGCCCGCGTTGGGGCAGACGAAACCTTCGGGTCGAGCATCAAACTGTCGACAATTAGCTTCATCCTCTTTGTAACGAGTATTTGTCTTTGCATGACTTACGCCGCCAGCGTCGCAGGTCCCGACTCCATAAGCCAGACCGTGGATGAATCGAGGATCGCCCATCATGATGACGGCCTTCACCTGTTCAACTGCACTTGCTGAGAGAGGAACATTAGAAGCAGAGATGGAAGCCCCGCTGTCTGGTCCTCCACAGATGTTATTGTCCATGATCTGACCACCCTGTTACACAACAGAATTAGTACCATGATTAGGATCGAAGAGTCGTTATCATACTTGAGAGTAACCAATCATGACAATCTTGGTATTGGGACACCTCTTATTGAGCTCGTTGACAGCAGTGGTAACAGCCTCAGTACCTTGCTTGGCCGAAACACCATACTCAACGCCGCCACAAGACGCCTGGCCGCCGCAAGCAGGGTAGTCAATGGCCTCGGAAGTAGCCCCCGGGTGATCAGCCTTGATCATGTCGATCAGTGCGCCAGTTGAGCCAAAACCAGGTGCCACGGATGTCTCACGGGCGCCAAAGATGTGAATATCGGGGCATGACTGGGCCTGTGCCTTTGCCGTCAGAGCATTGGCGAGGATGAGAAGAAGGCTTGAGTCGAGAGAGGCACGCATTTTGTCTTTGTCGATGAACTGGATTTGAGTGATCTGGTAAACAGCACCTTGTTGAGTATTTATCTAACTATTGAAGTAGACTGTACAGCCCATGCATGCATGAATTATCCACCTTGCGTCGCCTCATAATAACTTGTCCTTGGTTGTTTCAGGGGATCTGGTGCTCGGATATATTTCTCGACAGGGTTAGTGGATTGGTGGATAAACAAAAATTGGTTTCCATTGAAACAAGTTGCGTTTTGCGATCAGCCATCATAATGCGATTCGACAGCCATCTGATCTGATGCCGTTTATGGTGATGACGGATGGTAGTATCCGTTGCCGATGGCCCGAAGATGACATGTTCCGTTGTTCCAGATAAATTTACTTAAATGAAGTGCTGGAACTTTTGAGTCAAGACAGTCTCCACTGTCACGCGAACGCTGCATTGACCAAGACGAGATGAATTAATTCATCACACGAGTTATTTTGGTTAGATTCCGGCATGACTATCCGTAGTCTGGTAGATAGGAAGAACTCAACTACCGAGTCACTAAATGCCGAGATATCCGTATAAATCCAAGCACTACGTAGTCATGGAAGTATACTCTGTAGTTCCAATGACATAAATGACTTACTGATCTTGTACTTCTTACGGCCAAGGATCCTGGTTTCGTAAGAATGAATGTGTTCTGGTAGCCGATCTCATAATGATAATGGAATTTGCCAGGCACCGTCACGCTGAATGTTTCTATGCAGACGACCCCCGTAAGTATTGCGATCATATTGTCTTGAAGAAGAAGGCGATTTATAATTGCATCAATTTTTTCACTAAGAAGGATTACTCGTCAGCACATATATAATTGCTCAATAAGCATAAATATCATAATAACACATCACTACATGTTTTTAAAAGCCAAAGTCTATACGATTCCAAAACACCTTTTCTACAGAGACAACATCATCAAAACTCCAATCATAACTTCGAGTCTAATTGCTTTACTATTTTCGTCTCAATATACGTCACGGGAGGATAGTGATCTCGTACCTCTAACCCTTCTTCATTTGGGCGAGATAGGATTCCACATCTGATTCTCTCAGACGAGTGGCCTTACCGTTGACCTGCTCTCCGATGTCTGTTTGATATCCCTTCATCTTCTCCAGGTATTTAGGGATGAAAGCACCGAGGATGCGGATGGCAAGAAGGGCAGCGTTAGTGGAGTTGTTGATACCCACGGTGGCAGTTGGAACACCTCGCTGCTACGTGTCAGTTTGTGCAGACTGAAAAAGAAAAGACATTGAAACTTACAGGCATTTGGACGATGCTGAGAAGGGAATCCATTCCGTCGAGATGAGTAGCCTTGACGGGAACTCCGATGACGGGCAGAGGCGTGTAAGCCGAGATCATGCCTGGCAAGTGAGCAGCTCCTCCAGCAGCAGCAATAATCACTTTGATGCCACGATCAGCAGCAGCAACAGCGACATCCCCCATCTTGACGGGCGTTCGGTGTGCAGAAGTAATATCAACCTCCCAAGGGACACCAAACTGTGTGAGAATATCAAGACCAGCCTTGAGAACAGGGAGATCTGAGTCAGAGCCCATGGTAACAAGAACCAATGGGTCCTTTGCAGTCTTGACAACAGCTTGCTCAGGTCTCATAGCCTTGCTCTTCGCCTCAATTCTCTCTTGGCGCATATCAGCCGCCAATTGGACGAGAGGCTGCGCAAAGTCTTCGAGATCCTTGATGGTCCCCTCCAGGCCAGTAAGAGTGATGTGACCAATCTTGCGCCCGGGCTTGGATTGTTTGCCGTAAAGATGAGGATAGACACCAATCTTAGGGGTAAACATGGACTTGGCCTTGTTGACCAGAGGGATATGAGATTCTGGTGAAGCACCGCCGAGGATGTTGATCATGATGCTGGACGAGACGTGGGGCTCGAGCGTTTCGGGGAGGGGTTCGTCGAGGATGGATGTAAGTTGGGCCTTGTACTGAGACCTGGGATATTTAGCTCGTATTACGAAAATAATATGGATTGGACTAGGGAAACTCACATGTAGGGCACTGCTTCGATTGTGAGATGTCCAGAATTGTGAGGTCGGGGAGCAATCTCATTGACGAGAATGTCATTGTTCTCAGTGACAAACATCTCGACAGCAAAAACGCCTCGTCCCCAGAGCTTCTCAACTACACTGACAGCAACCTCCTGGGCACGCTTGGATACAGCATCGGGAGTGTCGCGAGGAGGCATGTAAACGTGCGAACAGACATTGTCCTCATGGACAGTCTCGACAGCGGGGTACGGCACCAGACGCTTTGTCTTACCATCGGCGTCCTCTGTGCGGATGACGATGACGGACAGCTCACGCTGGAAGGGGACGTACTTTTCGGCATAGCATTGTAGGTTTCCAAACTCGGTCACGGCTGTCTCGATGTCGTTATCATTGGCGATCTTGATGTTTCCACGTCCATCGTAAGAATCCTTTCGTGATTTGAGCATGAAAGGCAGACCGTACTTGTTGGAAATATCCTTCAGAGCAGCACGCATGTCATCACTACCCGAAGCTTGGACAGCGACCTGTTCAGCGATGGGAATGCCTTGCTTGCCAAGATAATCCTTCTGCTCATACTTGTCCTGGATAAGACGCAACGTCTTCCATGAAGGGTAGACGACAACCTTGCCCTCCTTGCTCAGCTCCTCGAGAACGGCAGTCTCGATGTGTTCCGTCTCGACACTGAGAACCTTGCAGTGCGAGGCAAGTTCCCTGATCTTGGCGGGGTCCTTGAAAGATCCGTCGACGTGGTACTTGCTGCGGGAGACTTGTTTTGCTGGGGCGTCTTGAGCATCGAGGATGGCGATTTCAACTTCGAGGGGTGATGCGGCCTCGCATAGCATTCGGCCGAGCTGGCCACCACCGAGAAGTCCGAGCTCTGGCTTTCCACTCATTTTTTTTTTTTTGGCTGGGATGTGTTTAGGTATCGTGGAGTTGTTGCTGGATTTGTGCGATGAGGTCAGAGGTAGGGAAAATTTCTGGATCGGAGCAAGAATGTGGGGCGCGGGGTGAAAAAGAGATGACTAAGCATATATGTGTTTTTGGGCACTCATGATGATAGCAGCAAAAGACGCGATAGCGTGAGATAGAAGGTCAACTTTTAACAGAAAAGTAATCTAGAGTTATAAGTTGGCATCAAACTTCCTGAGTCACAATTGTGATGCCTTGGCTGTTGTCATTTGGAACGAGAGTCAGCTCCCATCATACAGGGTCAAGCTCCGATATCGTCCTGCCCCGCTTCACTCAACTGAGATGGTTCAATCCCCGACCTAGACACGTTTTATCATTTTTTTTTTTTTTTTTTTTTTTTTTGCATTTTCAAGGTTTTCCATCAATTCAGTAATAGATCAATTTGTTTCATTACACCAGAAATCCAGCAAGGTATAAAAGACCTCGGTGTGGTGTAACAAGTCATCTACAATTGTCTCATAATTTGGGCCGACTTTGGTCCGTTTCTTTTTCGTACTTCGCCTAGATAGAGGCCAATAATCGATATTCGTAAAATCAATGAATTGGGTAATTGTAGGAATTTACAGTCTGAACTGTAAATGAGAAGCCACATCGTAGCAAGTGGAAACACCAAAGGCCTATGCCGCGAGGCTTAATCCAAATGCACAGATGACCAGAAATGCCAAGAAAGTTTTGCATCAAGTCATGTGCTTCCCGGAACAATTCCGCCCTCGTCAATCTCATACACTCACTGGCCAAAAATGCCTTGACTTAGTAGCTGTAATCATCTGCCAAGTAACAACAATGATTGCACAGCCTCGTTGAGTACCATATAACAGAGTATACGCTCCATCTCGGTCTTTTCGCATTGAAAGTAATCTTTCAATTCCCGACTAGTATTTACAACCGTATTGGTAGAGTATGGATTTCGCAACCGTCTTCGATGACCCGTGGTCCAAGAAACCTATTCCGTTGGGAGATGCTGCAACAGTAAGTTGAGTGCCCATTGTTTCAGAGTCTCTCCCGGCTGATATCGAGACTAGCAACATCTCCAACTTATTGAGATATTCATGAAAATTATCACAAATTTGGGTGACGATAATGGCTACATCAGTGATGAGACGTTGGCATACTCAGAATGGAGATATATTGTCTACGTCCGAATGATCGAGCTACGAGGGTATTCACCGAGTGATATTCCACCACCATGGTATGTAGACACCACATAACATGGAAGCCGATAACTAACATTGGTAGGGACGTTGCACTTATTATGTACCTGCACATGCTTTCGCCGTCACGTTTTCACCACTACATCTATGACAACCGCTCCACAGTATTGGATGGTATATTTGGCCTTCGTCATCGTCACTTCCCAATGACAAAGTTACTTTCAGGAGAGTGGTATCCAAGGCAAAGCAGGAAACATTGGTCAGAATCCAATGCACCTGATCGTGCCGCTTGTCCAGGTCCAAACCTGCCATACCAACTGTGGTCTTCTCCTCCTTGGGAACCAAAGCGGGCTTCCAAGGTTGTTTCCTTGGTACTTGGTAGAGATGCATCTCAGTCTCCCAGTTCAAAATCCCGATGGACTACACCAACCAATACGAAAGCTCCGGGTAAATCAAAGAACCAGGAGTCTCGTGTCGTGATTATGCATGAATGGCTTCGTTGTCGAACCGCTGTTCCAGAGCAAGGCTTCAAAGTCTGGGGCATTGAGGCATACACTGCTATAAGAACTCAGCGCGTTGAAGAAAGGTGTCGGAATCAGAGTCAGCATGAACAGTTCAACGCAACTTGCGGACTTCGACCATGGCCGGTACTCCAAGATTTACGAGCCGAACTAGAACAGCAGATATCATTCTGGAAGGTTATGGTACATGCGAAAAACACATTACCAGGGTTTGTTGATACTTTGAACGGACACATGAAAGACTATAAGAACTATATGGGTCTAGTTGGTCATGTTTTGTGGAGGAAAGGCAAATATGGTCGTTACGAGTCGAAACTTGACCCAAATAATCAACTCGTGTCCGGGTCAGACTGCCAGCCAACAACAAAACGTGTCGGACCACGATTCACTAGGTTCATTCCTCCGACACTACAGATAGATCTCCTTTGGCACACCCATCGACTCTACCCAGCACATTACTGGATGTTCTGTTGCGAGCAAGCGAATTGGGTAGTGGAACCAGAGCCTACTCTAGGCGCAGGAGCGGGAGATGTATTGCTGAAATATACAAAGGAGGAGTGGACACAACGATACTTGGAAGGCACCGTGAGAGGAACGTCAGTTGGTCAATGGTTTACAGAATACATTCCATGCGCGGCCAAGCTTGCTCCTCCAGACGTGGGGCGGACTAACCTGTCAAGTATAGTCAATGGGGTGAACGCAGTGAGGCAACGGAGAGTCATACAGAGGACGGGAAGAAATGATGATGTAAGTGGAGGCGGAGGAGCTGGGTTTAGTGGAGGAGATGGAGGTTGTGGTGGCGATGGTGGTGGTGGTGGAGGAGAATAGCAAGTTGTTATCATTCTTATAACTAAGTACGATATAGAAAGCAGTGTCCATTACTTATGACATTCTAGCCAGAGTGACAGTTGACCCTTGCATCTCTTCCTCAGCCTCGGTAACTATGACAATCGGTGCATCAATTTTCGCAGTAAAGTTATCTGTTGGATTGCGGAGGAATGATGCGGCTTGGGATATATCAGTTACCAACCCAACAATATTCTGGACTGAGTTCTACTTACCAATGACTGCAACACATGATATCGAGGCTGTAGTTATCCAGACACCTCGAAAGCCAATCCTGTACGCTTCGATAAGACCTTCATGGCCAGCTTCTATAATTTCAGGTGAAATTCCATCGATTAGTTTTATCGCTGTTTCGTTGTTACTGACGAATGCAGAGATAAGTTGAGGCAGTTCTTTCTTTGGGAATCCGAGTGGCAAAATTGCGCCAGCAATTTTAGGACCCAGGTTAGATGAGAAACCATGATGGAAAACAGCACTGTAAACAGCAAGACCAACAGAACCTCCCAAGCTTCTCAGAGAGATCATGAGACCCGAAGCGATGGCGACCAATTCTTGGGGCGTTGCGAAATGGGCTGCTGTGACGAGCGATGGTAGACACATACCCAATCCAAGCCCCAAAAAGATGGGAAAGGCCCATATCTGACTGTTGGTTGTTTCTTTAGATATGGTTGCCATCAATATATTGAAGACCAAAAAAGAACAAAAAGCGGCGATGGTTGGTACACGCACAGCTTTCGTCTTCGAGCACCATAGACCTGAGAGAATGGCGGATATGCCAAGAGCCGCAAAGGCAACGGAGTAATGTGCGCCAGTTATCAGGCTGTCTTGTGAGAAGAACATACTAACTTGAAACGCGAAGTAATCGTTGGCACAGAAGAATACCATCCCTTCGACGAAGATACAGCCAAGAGCCAATGGAAAGTTTCGGTCCTTGAACAGACGATGGTGAAACATGCCATCTCTCTTCACCATCGTCTCGTAAGCTACTAATCCAACGGCAAAACACAAGCCGATGATAAAAGTAACAGAGACATGTGCATCAGTCCAAGAGTACGGATTCTGAATCCATGTGAGGGACATGCAAAAGAGGACAAGGGCGGGTGTCAAGAAGCCATATCCAAGCCAATCCAAGCGACGCAACTTCTCATGGAAGCTAAAAACAAGCTGCAATGCTCTTGGGGGAGGCGAGTATAGTAGTTGTACCGAGACAGTAGCGAGGGCATACAAGCCAGCTACTATATACCAATACACGCGAAACCCAGCATGGTTCTCATTTCTTGTGACTGCACCTCCAACCAACAACCCCATGATCGCTCCCAACGACGCAGCAACATTTACGCTAGACTGTGCCCAGGGACGATATTTTCTCGCAAAGACCTCTGACACGATGGCATGGAGTAGAGGCTGAGCACCGTAAGATATACCTGTCACAGCAAAACCAGTGATGGCCAAACTTGGGGAATTGGCACCGGCTATGATAAGAGAACCGATAAAACCACAGGTCGTCAATATGACGAGGAATATCTTGCGACCCCAGAGGTCGGCGGCTTGGCTGACGGGAATGCCGAGTATGGCTGTGAAGATTGCGAGGGTCTGCGTGTACCAAACTGAATTGGAGGAGTCGCCTACCGTGGCTGCAATATCCCGTGTCAAAGCTCCTGAGCCAACAACGTTGGCCACTTGGGCAAAGTAGATTAGATTGATGGACTGGCACCATGTCAGTAAGTATACGATAGTAGACAGTAGATGTAACTTACCAGAAGCAAGAGTATACTCTTGAGCGACAAATTGGTATTCTTTGTGGCCTTTGTAATCTCTCTATTGAGGACGACTGGTATTTTGGAAGCCATTGCATACAACTGTTTCGTAAGGCAATGTTTGAATAGTTTGCAATGAGATCATTTACTCGATTGTCTTTTATGGATTTTACTGACATTTTATCTGCTTCAACGGGCCTTGCATTAATATGTTATTTCTAATCCATTGATAGGGTTAATATCATTATATTACTACCACTGTCTCGTAGCTCAGCTATGCGCCCGCAATCTGATCTTTTCTATCAAAGCTATAATACGCATTGAACTTTATCATTATCACCTTTTGAGATAAATGAACCTTGTTTCTCAACGCTTGTGTTTATTTTAGCAACAGTAGCAGGCAAAACTGAAACAATAGCTCTGTAACTAGTTGCAAAGCTAAAATGCATACCAATTAGTGGGCGCAATGACACAGATGTCGGGTTATTCTAAATGATACGTGAACAATATTAACACAGACAATGCTCGTGACACATAATTATATCTCTGTACTTCTGGTGGTTTTTGAACATCGCTCACTCGAACCGTCGTCTTCGTATTGTCCCTTGTTTGCTGTCTCGTGAAAACCTCGAGAAGATCGATGCGTCCCTTGACTGTGTCGTTGACTTCTTTGAGCGCCATCGTAGCATTCTAACTCTTGCATAATGGCTAAGTGACCTTCTTCTCTACTTCTCTAACGTTTCCTTTGAAGAAATGTTTCAACTCGTCTCATGTCGCTACATCGTGGCACAGGACAGAATCTAGCGTGAGCCACCTCAGCAAATCCATGGATCCCGCTCTTTCGCACTCTCCTTGACCTAATTTAACGATTAAACTGTACCGCTTTGTATTCTAACAAGATGTCTTGAAGAACGCTGCTCACGCTGGACGAGCTAAGAGACATCCTCTGATGCACTGTCTTTATGCCTACCTAGTCAAATATTCCAATGCTGTCTTTCAATTGGTAAACATAACCATTCACTTACCGACGAAGACATCAAGCATCAGCTCGTCTCGAAGATTTAGCATTGTGGGATAGAACAGACATTCATCCTGCATCAAGAATGCAACTCGAGTCCTTGCATATGACAATCGAACCTCGGCATGGTCTAACCCTTAGTCACTAGCCCAGACTCCAAAAGGGCAAGTGGAAAAGGGCTTTTCTAAAACAGATGCCATGCTAGTCTTAGATCTGCAAATTTGCGGGGTGAGGGCCTGCTGTAAATCCCCTAGGTAGCTGATCCAGTTAGTCTTCGTATAAATCTGCTCGGTATCTCGTGATACATCCATCAACTTCTTTCCCGCACCACCATCGCCACTCCAAAATGTCCGGACTTTGGGCTCAAGTAGTAACTCAATACGACCCCTTCAGGGTTGAACTCATTGGATCTCTTGCTATCCAGGTCCTCTTCTGGTGGATTCCTTCTGCCGGGTTTGTTTTGCTTGATCGACTCGCGCCTTCGTTTGCTGCAAAACACAAGATTCAACCTGCCCCGAAGCAGCCGACATCTTCTGAAATTATCGACGCGGTCGTCATTTCCTTTAGGAATCAACTGATTATAATCGGACTACAAGTCACTCCGGCTATCCTCCCAACCTCAACTAGATCTTCTGCCTTTCAGATTACAACATCGTTACCATCTGCAAAGGATTTCATCCTTCACTTCTCAATCTGTCTGATTGCCCGAGAGATTCTATTCTATTACGCTCATCGACTACTCCATTTACCTTATCTATATCGCCGCATCCACAAGATTCATCACAAGTTCACCGCGCCCGTGTCATTTGCATCACAGTATGCTCATCCTATTGAGCACATTGTAGCAAACACGATTCCCATTGTCCTTCCACCTGTACTATTGCAAACTCATATCCTGACAATGTGGGCCTTTGTTTCATGGCAACTCATCGAGACGGCGACCGTCCATAGTGGCTACGATTTCTTCGGGGGTGCGGCATATCGTCATGATCGACATCATGAGAGGTTCAATGTTCATTTTGGGGGGATGCCGTGGTTGGACCGGTTGCACGGTACCGATGAAAGTGAAGGGTTGGTGAAGAAAAGTAGTTGATGATCTGCTGAACTCTACCAACCACCCTTCGATAGAAGATACCTGACTGGACTCCTATTCAACTTTATAGCCACGTGATAGAAAGCATGGCTAACAATTTGAGTTTGAGGAAAATCACAAAGTCCACAGTCTGGACATGAGAGGATACTTTAGACAATTCAATCTAAAATATTATTCAGGCGAAAAGCTTATATGTTTGGCTTTGTGAGTCATCTCATTGCTAGATCATCTATAAATACCTACAAACATCTGCCGCCATCGGTTTCCATTATCTCCTCCTAACATTCGTATTTCACAAAACATCATGGACACTTCACAGGCGTCACTCTGTGAATCCGATGTGCACACACCTCGGGCAATTATACATCGCTATCACAGATTTTCAGCCTACTGTCCTTATCTCATAACATGTTATAATGACTCAAAGGATCCGACTGTCCCAGACTTCAGAGTCGGTGCCGACCACACTGAATACGCTCACGTCTGCGAATATGACTCGAAGTATCTAGAGACAATTTCGCCTCCGTGGAACATGCTCTCTGTCGAAATGCAGCACTTAATCCGCAAAGAACTTCAGTTGATATTTTTTGAAAACACAGCCGCGGAAATACGATTCTTGTATGAATACAAGGTCGTATGGAGATCTTCTTGTCACGGGGACACACCGCATGTCAAGCTTCCTCCACTCGTCAATCTCGAACCAGCAAAGATCACACACTTTTTCAATAAGGAGGTGATGTTATACATCGACGCAGATAAGATTGAGTATGATGGCTACACAAAGGTTGGCACATTCATGTTTCGCGAATGGCTTCGTCTTCACGACGGACGTCCTACATTTCAAAGAGAAAGCTTTGTCGCCGCGCCCATGAATCTTGATCCGAGTTTCAAGTCACTGAAAAAGCTTTCGAAATTCCACATCGATCTCTATCATACAATACTTCCACATCTTGATGATCATGTGGACTTTTATCCGAAAAATCAAAAATCCGACACCATACCGCCACCTCATTTCCAGCCTATACCCAGCAGGCGAATTCAGCCGCTTCACGACCACGGTTACACGATGCGTCCTCTTTTTCGTGCGCTATACATGACAATTGACGATCAGGCTATGGCGGAAACCCCCCCTTTGTATCGTCCAACATGGCATCGAGAGAGTGTAACCTACCGCCCTCAAAAGGAGGTGTATCACAACCACGTAATGTCTCATTGTACCGTATTACTGGTTAGAACAGGCGACGATTCTCATCTTTGCTATCCGATTAGCTTCTTCCCTCTCTTTAAGGCTGGCTTGGCTATTGACGTTGGCCCACCGTACTACGAGGACAAATTGGAGCCGAATGTTTTACGGGTGAAGTTGGGTAACCCTAACCCTTTTCCTCCAAAACGCAGCCTCGACTTTGGAAGAAGCCTGGATCTGGGTCTGCAGTGTTGATGAAGAGGAGAAGTGGGAAGAAAGAAAGCTCAAGACAAATCTCGGAAAGCCAAATTCGACCTCGTGCTCCATCCCATCGCTCGACTATTACGATCCTTCGTCACTAGAAGATCCACGCGACAAGCCAGGTGACGATGGCATCGAAAAGTTCTTTGGACCTGCAAATCGTCCTATTGGCCCTCTTGGCCCTAATGGAAAATTCATATGGCCACTCAATGAGATGCTATGGCCATCCGAATGGGCCAACAAGGGTCTTGACAAGAGAGGATGTGGCGGCAAGCGTGACTTCAACCCTATGTGTAACGATGCTGCGAAAACCACTTGGTTAATGCATTCAGAGCCATACCCTAGTGGAGATAATGGAGACTTCTTCGAAAAGAAAATAGGCGATAACAAAAGGTACTGGGTTGACAACATCGGAGGTGATTGTTATAATGCCATGGTGAGGCATGAAGGCACCCCTCCACCTAATCCCCTCCCCGCAGAATGGGTTTGTGAGTAACAAGGGCCCTCTCTGATCTATCTTTAACCCAGAGGCGCTGACCAGATGCAAACAGCTGAACATCTCATCGAGCTCCAGACTGTCTCTAATTTTATGGAATACACAATGGGTGTCCCACACCCAAAGTACGGCAAAAAAAAAAGCCCTTCTAAACTCAACAGGAACCCACCATATAACTCAAATACACAATCCCATGTAGCTTGTGGCGTTTGGGTCAACGACTTCCAGTATGGGTTTCTCGCGTGGAATAACAAATATAAGGACACGCCACAAACATCTTTCTTCAAACTGCTGGGCTCAAGTTCTAACGCCAAGCACATGGTGAATTGCGAGAGGAAGCTCAACAGCTTGAAGGGCTCGGTATGTTCTTTTCTCCTTTTACTTCGCTTGTGCCTTCATTTCTCTAATGCACCCATCACTAGCTTTGGGACTTCAATGAGCCCGTCGGCAAGGATAAATGGAGAGACGACTATTCTGCCATGGACGACGATACTGTCAGACACGCTTTGGAACAATTGATGCTAGTAAGTCAACATCTCGATTGATCGTAAAACTAGTCATGCGGCATTCTAATACACTTGCCAGGTCGAACAAATCTTTCCGTATCTCAGAAAGGATGACATAAATACCAAGCTCAAGAGCGCCAACAACGAAGTAATAGCATTGTTGGACGAATTTGATGCCCTTTACCAAATGCAATATAACGCTAATCCTTTAGGTCTCTCCACCATGTGGAGGAACTACATGTTTCAGCTATTGAAAAATCTTCAAGAATTCGCCAAAGAATGGTTAAAGCTCCGGATTGAGGGACTCAAGTCAAACATAGAAGCTGAGGTTGTAAGAAGGATGGCAGTGGTTGTTGCTCAGGTGGGTCTGAATGGTCATGGGGCCGCTGTTATTTCCCAGAACACAATGATCGAATTCTGGAACTCGGTTGTCAATCATCAGAATGGTTACGCTGGCAACGTTGATCAATTCCAGTCCCAAACTTTTAAAGACTAGTTTGCAGTCTTTTGTATATAGAGTACATGGAGTACATAGTCGTCACCTATGTGTGCTGCCTTGCAGGCACAGTAATTAGTCTAGTCTAGATATTCGGAGATAATGCGGCCGTTTTTTTCTGGCCTAATTGAACGGGGGCAGAAGTAGAGAGAGAGGAAAATCGAATGAACTTAACCATCCATGCATGAGTCAGAGCTTCCTGTTTGCGTAAGCATTGATTCACGTGGTGGGTTTTTCTTGAAATGAAATAAAACATGCCACTAATTTAATCCCCTTCATCTCTCGCAATTCACTCACTTACCTACAGCCTCAACTTTACCAACACAACACAGCTGAGCGCCGTGTTCACGACTACAATGGACCCGAATCTAGAGCTCTGTAGGAGCTTAATGCATCTTAACTCAACCGAGCACCGTCAACGCCTCCAACATCTTCCCACAGAAGAATATGCCAGAGTCAGGGTAATCGCCGAAAGAGAACAGGAGGCCCAGAGGTTGGAGGAACTCATTGCAGGCCGGGACCTCGTCCAAGTGGCCTTGACTGATCCCTCCGAAATTATAGCGTATGAACCGCTGAAATATGCCCTCCTTGGCCGAACCACCTACGACCGTGACGAGCATTTAATGGTCGAACGTATCACCAACGATGTCGTAAAAGCGAGTTTCACCTTAGTTCATTCTATTGCAAATTTTGATGAAAGTCCTCAGCCTTTACGCTTAGATGCCTGGAAGCTAGTCTATTGCGACATATGTTATGTCGATGGGGGTGCTACACTACAGGAGATCTACGAAGAACGCCTTCGAGAAGAACAGCTCCAAACCCCTGCCGCCCGTGCCAGAGAGCTTGTGCGGGATGATGAACTTAGGAAAGCTCGGAGGAACGCTGAATGGATGATTCCGGCTATTGAACGTTTTTCAGATGAGGCACAAGCACAGGTGGATCAGGAATACAGGCAATCCATGGAACCCTTCTTGCAACTTTGCCAAGACGAACGAACGAGGCAAATCATCTTCGCACCGCAGGGATACGAGAAGACCCTGGAACGAATCTGGAAGCGCGTATCGCCGGCGCCGCCAGCCTGGATACAAAAGATCCTCAAGGCTAAAGAAGAGTTTGGTTTTATCTACTACATGTCCAGAAAAGTCCAACAGAAGCATGGAAATAACTGGCACTCAGTCTGGAGTTGTATTAACAATCTCTCTCTGCCAAACAGAGTAACCTGGGACAGTATCCATTGCCAGGGCTATGGCAACAGGTTTACTTTGCGTGGACTGGAAACTGAGAAGTGGCCTACGTTTTATCCCAACGAGAGTATGGCAGAAGATGACGACTTGCGAAAGTAAGTCAAAATATGCCTTTAGCAAAGAACGCATGTACTCATTACGCAACAGACACTTCAGAGAATACAGAGAAGAGAATCACGATCTTTTGACTGCTGGAATTCTACGGAATACTTTTATCGTCATTCCTATTGACTTGACGTCCGAGGAAAATCTCCAGCGTACAGAAGCTAGTGGTGATCTTCTTAATCCTTACTGGGTTTGGGCATATGATGCAGACTGGGACAGTTCGGAAGAAGAAACTGTATTCAACGGGGAGAAATACCAAGGGTGTGTTAAGGTAGCCATTTGGTCAGTTAACTCATGGTTCTATGCTGCTCGCTGGGAGGGTATAAGTCTTCGGGACATGTGGCTGAAGGCACAGCAGCATCCGGAAAAGTTATGGATTTGTTATACGAAGGAATTAGAAGAGTGGGATCATGAGCCATACGTTTAATCTCAGTCTTGTAGATATAGCTAGGGTTCTTATTACCTCACTGAAGGAGGAAGACACTGAAATACATTGTTTGGGCAGAGTTATATTTAGATTTTTTATATTTAATGTTATATTTAACTGTTTATTAGTTCTATTATAACTTTAAATTCTATCATTTGGAGAGACACTGCTTACTGAGAAGGGGTCAAGAGGATTGGGAGCAGTTTCAGCTCCTGGTAGAGATCTTGTCACCTGCTCAAGGTGATCAAGATGCTATTCATCGATTTGACCCAAGCTGAAGGTTGTGTATTTCCGGAATGTGTTTTTTAGATCGTAATTGCTTTCAATTTCAGGTTGGTAACCGTGAAAGCCAGAACTGACTGCCTGAAAAACAGTTCCTTTCGACAAATCAGACTTGCCCATGAAGATGCTCCAGTGTCCAGGGACACGTTTTCTAGTGGTGGACTGATTATACACCACTAAGCAAACGCCCAAGAGCATTGTGGAAGATTTGAAATGATAGAAACTGTATGAGATGTGAGAGGGTTGAAGATGGAGACAATTTGGTCTGTAGGAACTTCTAGTCGTTGCGGAAGTTGTGCATCGGGAGGGAAGATCCCGTAGGGTCTCGTGGAAGAAATGGAAATTCCAGATGGTAAACTGGGTTATGCTTGAGAGAAAGAGGTGACAGACAGAAGTGATAGACGGAATAAAGCAATGTAGCTAGCATTCTTATAGTTGGTCATCAAACAGTAGAACTCTTTTCTCTATTAAGAAAAACAGACAGCTGAGACTAACGGGCGCTTCGTGAAACCTTGTTGCTTCTTAAAATGTGCCTTATCCTTGTTGATTGCCATGCTACTTCTCAAGGCGGGCTAGGTTGTTGGTGACAGTCAAATGTTGTTGGTGATATCTTCTAAATTTCCCTATTGAGCTTAGCTGCTTGTCGACTCAATCCTTGCAGCGCTGTTCATTGCGGCTAAGCGACCTTATGAATGACTGTTAGTACCACACTGATCCACTTTGGATACGAATGAGAGCATTCAGTTTGAGTGAGTATGTACATGGGAATAGTTCTTAATGCAAGAGATGATTGCCCACTGACGAAATCAATGATACTGACATGACTTATTGTCTTAATCCATCAAGGTCCAAACGCGTTAATATAAGAGTCGAATTCTTCAATACAATCCGGCTCATCCAGAACCTTGGGCAAATAGTAAGTCTGCCATTCTGAATTAAGTTCCGTGGTCATTTCAGCCTTGCAGAACTCCCAGTATGCCGGGTACCAACCGGACTGCTCCCAGTCAAGAATTGCCATAACGTGACAAGGCGAATCTCTCGACACCATTATGTTCACAGGGTTGAGATCAGCATGCGTGAAATGGATGGGGGAATCATCTGGTAAGCTTCCTCGATATGGATCCAGGATATTGGTAGGGTCAAGATCTGGCTGTCTCATCTTGGCCGGCCATTTGAACATGTCAGACATGCAATCGTGAAGCTCAGATACCGAAGAGAAGGGACCAGCATGGGCAAAAATTTTATCGTGAAATATCCTGTCCGTCAGTGGCCCATGGTTGATGTTACCTAAGCGGCGGTTTAGTCCAACTGAGCCCTTCAGTATAAGTGAGGATGCCTACCAATGAATTCACTGTTAGGTTCTTGACGTAGACGAGACATTTTGATGATGGTCGTTTTGAGCTCTTCACAGATGCTCCCCTTTTCTGGGACAGTCAAACTATCCCAATGGTCCTTCAAAGTGGTCCCTTCAATATACTCCATGTAAAGGAACGTGATGCCATTCTCCTGTGTCCAGCCATAAACCTCTGGAACAGGTACTTCTGGTAAAAACCGGCGAACGGCCCAAAGACATAGTCCTTCTGAAATAATGGCGCTGGATTTCTCGCTCTGTTTCACGACGACCCCGAGTTCTTTAAACACAGCTGGTTGACGTATTTTCATCGTCTCAATATGTGGGTTCTGCACAAAATTAGGCCTAGCTAGGACTTCAGACGGAGTCGGCAGGGTTGGTGTTTCTGAACCCCGCTTGAAGAATGAGGAGTCGTAAAATGTAACAGAGGAGCCCTGGGGTAGTTCGTCAAGCGATATAAAGGACGACATGATGGCGGGGATCGATAAATGTATTAGATTAAGTGTCAGCAGTGTCTTCAGTGGTATGTAACAGTACAACTAAATTTGAAAGAAACGATATTTGGAGATGCGGGGGATCATCTTACAGAATTTAGCTGGAAAACCCTCGGTCTTTGTGAGCTTGCAGATGATCAAGGGAAATGGGCATTGTAGTAATTAAATGCACATCAGGATATATTTGTTGCTGTACGTGACAAAAAGCCTAATACTGACTCCATCCCTCATTCTATATTAAAGTTTACGTAGAGTCTGCCTTCCCAGCCAGCAAGCGTCGTCTTCTGAATATCTGTGAAACTGTCCGTCGTGCTTAAAAGCAACTTGGCTTCTTTTGCTGAACACTTGAGATAAGTGCAGACATCGGGGCAGGGACGTTCTTCTTGACTCATGTTTAACACAACCAAGACTTTCCTCTTCTGTCCCTGGCCACCCTTGATTGGAAGAACGCTTTCTTTGAGATAAACGAATAGAAACTCATCTTCCGGATCCACGAGTTTGAATGAGCCAAAGACAAAAAGATCTTGGTGCCGCTTGCGCAATCGAAGCATCTCTTTATAAAAGCTCAAGATAGAATCGGGATCCTTCAGTTGTCTGGCAACGTTAATGTCGCGGTACTCATCATGGACCTTCATCCACGGTTTGGCCTGTGCGTTCGTAAACCCTGCATTTGGGGAATCATCCCACTGGAATGGAATCCGCGAATGGTCACGCGCCATGATTTGTAGTCCGTGCATCGTGTCCTTGACTCTCTTCTCATTACCAGATGCAACAGCCTCGGCAAAAAAGTTACTGCTTTCAATGTCCTTGTACTCTTCAATTCCCCAGGAGCGTGGCATGTTGGTCATGCCTATCTCTTGGCCTTGGTAGACAAACAATGTACCTGTGAGAGTCGCTTGCCACATCGCTATGGTCTTTGCAGATCTAAGCCACCATTCCGATGACGAAGTATCGCCGAAACGATCGACAGCTCTTCCGTTGTCGTGGTTCTCGCAGAATACCGTTGTCCAAGCGTCTGTTCCCTCGATGAAGCTCTGCCACCTTTCCACAAACGACTTGAGCTTCGACAACGGGAAATCTTGATAGATATATTTGTCTCCAAAACCGTTACCGTTGCCGAGTCTGATCATAGAGAATTCGAAGACCATGTCCAATTCTTTCGCTGCCGCAGATACATAAGGTATGACCTGCGATGGATGAGGTGTATTGGAAAGCTCGCCCACAGACACAGCATTGTACGGTCTGAGTACCTTCTCGTTCATTTCATGGATGAATTCATGAATCCTTGGTCCGTTGCACCACATCTCAGGTGCCGGTTGATGGGGCGACGAGGAATCCGTCACAGGCGCATCGACAAAGTCCTTCCTCTTGGAATACTTGTTGACTGTGTCAATTCGGAACCCGTCAACGCCGCGATCAAGCCAAAAACGCATTGTGTTGTCATAAATCGCTTCACGGCACTCTTCATTATCCCAGTTCAGATCCGGTTGGTCTGGGGCGTACAGATGAAGGTAATATTCTTGCGTATGCTCATCCCATGTCCACGTAGAGCATGCAAAGTACCCCCTCCAATTTGTAGGAGGCTGACGCACACCATTTGTATCATAGCGTGCAGGTTGCCAGATGTACCAGTCTCTTTTCGGGTTATCCTTTGAGGATCTTGACTCTTTGAACCACTCGTGTTCAACAGACGTGTGATTCACGACAAGGTCGAGTATAATCTTGAGCCCTCTTGCATGACATTGGTCAATAAGAGTGTCGACATCTTCAACACTTCCGTATGGTTCGTAAATCTTCTGATAATCTGACACGTCATATCCCATGTCCTTTTGGGGACTTTCGAAAATGGGAGAGACCCAGACGACGTCAATACCCAGATCGCTCAAATAGTCCAGTTTGGAGATGAGACCAGGCAGGTCCCCCCAACCGTCGCTGTTGGAGTCTTTGAAGCTGGCTGGGTAGACTTGATAAAAAGACGCGGCTTTCCACCAGGGATGAGTACCGGCATATTGATAATGTTCATCCCAAGATATGGAACCCATGGTATTGAGGATTGTGATAGTATAGTCAATCAAGAGAGATGACAAGAAAGGAGTGTTGATAAATGCGACAAAGAGAGGTGAAGATGAGAAAATGGACGAGGGGAAACGAGCGGTTTATCAATCTCATGAAACCCGATGCAAGAGAATGTGGAGATAAGTCAGATTAGAGCCGCATACATCGGACTGTCCGCCGGGTTGTGATTTTAGGTAAAGATCGGCCGAGGCTGTTTGTATTGTCATACGACGCCTTCACGCCATGTTCAGTGTCTTGGTCTAAAATTGTGGCTGATTCTTAGAGGCGGAGACTCCGTCTCTGTAATGAAAGCGTCGGAGTCATTCCGCTTTTAGCGTTCTTTCCAACACTGTCCAATAATTGTGCTGAACTATTGATGGAGTCTCCGTACCACTAACGGAGTCTCCTGTCATTAGGAACCAGCTCAACTTGAGTGTCCAATCTTCTTCTCCTTAGATCTTCTCCCCACACTGCACAGTCTGTCATCCCCAGGTTTTTGTTCCGTTTCCCCACGGGCTTTACCGAGTGACCAACGGCCCTTGCTCTGTTTCTGGGGGATATGCGCGGAACCCGTGTACCCTCGAGTTCTGACAGACAGCATCGGTTGTTCAAGTATATAAGGACCGGGTTCTCTCTCGTTTTTTTTGTATTGGATTTTAGCAGTAAAGATTTTCTCCTTTGTTCTTTCACCCATTCGCAATGGCCTCCCCCAAACCCTTTCCAGAAAAACAACCCAATGCGCAGCATGATGAGGCTGTCACCCCCGAAACACTTGCCTCGGAAGCCAAGGTCGCTGCCGAAGCTGAACACTACATGACTCTATGGGAAGCTGTAAAAACTTACCCAAAAGCCATTGGCTGGTCCGTTCTGTTGTCTACCACTCTTATCATGGAGGGCTACGACCTTGCTTTGCTAGGTAATCTGTACGCTTCCCCTGTATTCAACGAGAAGTTTGGCACGTATGATGCCAAAAAAGAGAAGTTCGCTGTTTCAGCTGCTTGGCAATCTGGATTGTCAAACGGTGCCCGTGCTGGAGAGATCATTGGTCTGATCCTTGCGGGATGGGCATCTGACCGATATGGATACAAGATGACAACTGTTGGAGCACTTGTTCTGATGATTGCATTCGTCTTTGTTCTATTCTTCGCCCCAAACATCAAGATTCTCGTTCTGGGAGAGGTTCTCTGTGGTATGTATCTATCCGGTGACTACAAGTACACATTTGCTGATCTGACAGGTATTCCATGGGGCGCGTTCCAGAGCGTGACACCCGCGTATGCGTCTGAAGTAGCACCCGTCGTGCTCCGACCCTACCTGACGACATTCATCAATATGTGTTGGGTTATTGGGCAGTTCTTTGCTGCTGCCGTTAACAAGGGCTCTGTCGGACGAGGGGATGAGTGGGCCTATCGCATCCCGTTTGGAGTACAATGGGTTTGGCCTGTTCCAATCCTTGCAGGTGTCATTTTTGCTCCCGAGTAAGTCATCAGATCATGCAACCTTTGTTTAAACCCAACTGACGGCGTTCAAGGTCACCATGGTGGCATGTCCGCAAAGGCAATCGTACCGCTGCAAAGAAGTCTCTTCTCCGACTCACATCCCCCCAACAACCTAATTTCAACGCCGATGAAACAATTGCCATGATTGAGCACACAAATGAGATGGAAAAGAACTTGAAGGAGGGTACCAGCTACCGAGACTGCTTCAAAGGCGTTGATCTCCGACGCACAGAGATCGTGATTGGTATCTGGCTCGTCCAGACTCTTGGCGGTCAAAATCTCATGGGATATTTCTCATATTTCTTGACTCAAGCTGGTATGGATGCTAGCAACTCGTTCTCACTCTCCATGGCACAGTACGCACTTGGCATGGTCGGCACATTTGGGTCTTGGTTCTTGATGGCCAGGGTTGGTCGAAGGACGATTCACTTTACTGGTCTATGCACCCAACTTGTCATTCTCATCATTGTTGGGTCGCTGTCCTTTTCCGACAATAACGGTTCAGTTTGGGCCATCGGCGCAATGCTCATCGTCTTCACATTTGTGTACGACTTCACCGTTGGGCCAGTCACATATTCATTGATCTCCGAGCTGTCCTCGACCCGTCTGAAGGCAAAGACAATTGTTATGGCTCGCGCTGCTTACAACGCTAGTAACATATTTGTCAACGTCATGACCAACTACCAGTTGTCGTCGAGTGCGTGGAATTGGGGCGCCCGCACGGCTTATTTCTGGGCTGGAACCTGTTTACTTTCCGCCATCTGGGTATATTTCAGGCTCCCTGAACCGAGAAATAGGACATATGCAGAGTTGGATGTGTTGTTCGAGAAACGCGTGTCGGCGAGGAAATTTGCCCAGACAGAAGTTGATCCGTATTCCCATTCGGTTATTTCTGACAAGAAGCCGACAGCTGAGAAGGAGATTCAGTAGATGATTGAACGTAGTCATCTAGAGGAGCATGTGACGAGTGTGTACATATTTGACAGTATATCTGATGTAATATTATTGTAGATTTACTCTTGGTAATGGGGGACTATTCTCAGGCACAGTTGATTCAGGACTGGGCAGCGCCTGTTGAATGTGCTTTTCCAGAAGAGGATCATACGTGCTTGTACCACCTGGTAGCTTAGTGATGAGATTCCGAATATACAACAAGTCATCTTCAGGTGCTGTCCCCATTGCCAAACCTTGTGGACTTGAAGGCGCAACGGGCACGCGAGCAAGAACATCCACTACTGCTGAGACGATATCATACAACTTCTCTGTGACACCTATTCCATGGATGCTAATACTATCGATGGAGAGATCTCTGGTCGAGAGGGTCAAGTCTTTGGCAATTACTAGAGGATATTGATATGTGAGACTGTACTGCTGGGCGTTTTCGCTAAGGTGACCGAGTCGGAGACGTAGCTTCCATACAGTCATACGTAGCCAGAGCTGTGTTATCCTCAAGTTTGCTTTTTGTGTCTCATGGAGTAGTGCGTCTGGCTTGATTGCTGTATTGACAGCAGTCTCAACGAGATCGAGTGACGAAAGTGGTGGCGTGATTGCGAAACGTTCCTGGTTGAGAAGGGCAACAAAGGATGTGTCAATTGGTCTGAAGAGGGCTGAGAGACTCCAAAATCCAGATAATGAAGGATCGTTCACGTCAATCTCTGGTGCTTCATCCGTTATCTGTAACGTAATTGGACGACGATATCGGATGGCGTGGGATCGTTCAGATATCACGAGCACCCAGAATAGACGATGTGCCAGCGCTTTAGAAGTGTGATCCATGTCATCAAGTCTCAGTAAACAGAACAGAGTCGTTGCCTCGCGCAGAAATAAGAATGTCTGGCTATGATGCGACAACCTCGCCTGACACGCGTACAGGAAAAAGGCCACGAGGCATTGATTCAAGCGCGGTCTCATAGTTCTTGGAGTTGATTGATGAATAGCAACAGTCTGGTCAACAATCATGGATCCATATGTCGCGTTATTTTGGGCGATGAGACCCTGCGATAGAAGATTCTCTGGTTCTTCAGACTGGAGCAAGACCTGTGCACACATTGCCACAAGAACAGTGTATGCTTCCAACCTCTCCTCCGGTGAAGCTGGAGAGGTTGATCGGAGCTGGCCAACATAGTCGCGCGTGAGAATGGGTATAGTAGGGTACAGTCTTGCAAAGAAGCGCTCGACGCAGTGGTCCAGTACCTGACTGGGAACGAGGTCAGTCAGTCTGGAGAGGGCATCCGCAGGGCCATTGTGTGTGTTTGGGAATGATTGGTAAGGATACGGGTACGCGTGGATAGGCTGAAGAATGGTGGGAGAACCAGACTGTCCAATACATCGATCTGCAAGACCTGCATCCACACATCTCCTGCAGGGGCGATATTCGTTGCAGCCTCTGCGTAGGGTTTTGCAGCGTTGACAAGCCCTCGGTACCTGCGACCTCTTGGCGGGTGGATTCGGAATATCATCGGCCATTACATTGAGAATGTACGGGTGTGGACGGGATAGACTAGACAGACAAGTAAGAGATAGGAAAGATAGCAGATGCTGTTGGTTATCCAAGATTGCGATAATCGCGCACACGCGTGGGACTGAAAAAAGAAGTGGAGTTGAGCATTGGCCAGATAAGGAACCCGTTTCCTTCGGATGAGGTAACGAAAAGATAATGGAAACAGAGAGTGGAAGTCCTCCACAGAACAGAACCCAACGAGTCAAGACTGGGTTTTTTTCCAGTGAGGAGGCTGGTAAGACTTGGCTTTTGCTTGGCTCGTAGCATTCTTCATATTGGCAATCTGTACCCCGCTTCAAGAATAAAGGAGAGCTAGTACTAAATGGGCGACTCCAGATTCTGACAATGACAGCTTCAATTTGGAGCAACAGACCACTCGCAAACTTTCGGTGAGGCTAATTGAATTCAGCCTCTCATGCAATGCAAGCATGAGTCAAGGAAACAATAGAAACCTGCTCGAACCATTCCGTATCCTTGTGCGATCAGCGTGCTTGACAAGGTCTCACGGTACGTAATTAGTGTGCGACCCGAGCTTACTATCCACGCTACGCTTCCGATTTGGCGGTGCATTACTCTAAATCAACCTTGTTCATATGTCTTGGCTTCCAGGCTGTGTTGGTTTGTACCATGGTCCTGGACCTCTGCTGGATAACGATGTGGTAACACTGTGGATTATACGCATATCCTCGGATCGGTGATAAGCATCCAGCTATAGTCTTGGCCAAGACATCGCCAGTATAAAACATGTCTGCGATCGCAGATGAGGAGCATTCCTTTCCATCTCGTTCTTTACCTCCCTCCCCCTCTATCTCTTCTCTCTCCAAGTGTTGTGCCCTCTTGTGTTAGCCCAGCATGTCGCCCTCTTTCCACTCCCTACTTGCTATCGCAACCCTTGCAGGCTCAGCTGCCCTTGCATCCCCGATCCCGGAGCCAGAAACACCGCAACTTATCCCACGGGCTGTTGGTGACTTTGCGTGCTTCAACGCTAGTCTTCCCAACATCACCATCTTCGCGACCGGTGGTACCATCGCCGGTTCTGCTGGTTCTGCCGATCAGACTACGGGTTACCAGGCTGGTGCATTGGGCATCCAAGCGTTAATCGACGCTGTCCCGCAACTCTGCAACGTCTCCAACGTCAGGGGCGTGCAGATCTCCAATGTTGATAGCGGCGATGTCAACTCTACTATCCTGACCACTTTGGCGCATCGCATCCAGACTGATCTTGACAACCCTCACATCCAAGGTGTTGTCGTCACCCATGGCACGGACACTCTCGAGGAGTCTTCATTTTTCCTCGATCTCACCGTGCAAAGTGAAAAGCCTGTTGTTATGGTTGGATCCATGCGTCCTGCCACTGCCATCAGCGCTGATGGTCCCATCAACCTCTTGTCTGCTGTTCGATTGGCAGGTAGCAAGAGTGCCAAGGGTCGCGGTACAATGATTGTACTCAACGACAAGGTCGCTTCTGCACGCTACACTGTTAAATCTCACGCCAATGCTGTCCAGACTTTCATTGCTGAAGACCAAGGTTACCTCGGTGCCTTTGAAAACATCCAGCCCGTCTTCTGGTACCCTCCTGGTCGACCACTAGGTCACCACTATTTCAACATCAGTGCCAGCTCACCTAAGAAGGCTCTTCCCCAGGTCGATGTTTTGTACGGCCACCAAGAAGCGGACCCCGAGCTTTTCCAAGCTGCTATCGATAGCGGTGCCGAGGGCATTGTTCTCGCTGGTCTTGGCGCTGGAGGCTGGCCTGACGAAGCTGCTGATGAGATCAAGAAGGTCTTGAACGAGACTGACATTCCTGTTGTTGTAAGCCGTCGCACTGCTTGGGGATACGTCGGAGAGCGACCTTTCGGTATCGGTGCTGGGTACTTGAACCCTTCCAAGGCCAGAATCCAACTGCAGCTTGCGCTCGAGAAGAAGCTTTCTATCGAGGAGATCCAGGACATATTCGAGTATGTTTGATTGGAAAAGGATTTTGAAATGAATCAATGATATATGACTAAACTTGAAATTAAATACAATTACATTTGGATAAATGCGAACTGAAAATAGTGATTTGCTAGAATAACTAGCAGCGTGATAGTAAAACAACTCGAGGAACTGCGAAGTCTTGCGTTCACACATGCCCATAACCAGTGGATAAAATGAGCTATTAAGTTCAATGAGTAAAACTACCCATCGTAAGATCATACAGTAAAAAGTATCAATTCACTCGCGAATTTTGTCTCTTTACACCTGAAACGACCAACTTCTCTGATACCCTACACATTGAAGGTCCAAGCGAGTTTATGCCAAAATGGGACAAGCGGTCAGTTGATCCGGCGTGTCACGTGCCGACTGTATTACATGTCTCATGTCACCCATAGAACAACACATTCACCTTCTCACAAAAGCTTATCGTCATGTCATCACAGTCCGTAGAACGTAGGACTATAAATATTCCATCAACTAGAGACCAACCAGCGACAGTGCCATGTTACGATCTCGAAGATCGCACCCGTTTTGCCCTTCAAAGTCTACAAGAAGGCGATTTATTGCAACTTGTGAGACACTAGTTTCCAACACTCGCCTTCACGCTGACTATAATTGTAGGCCGTGGATCATGGGGAGGAGTTGTTTCAATTCGTGAGTGTCGATAGAGACGTCACACCGGAGTCACTGAGCCATCATCTCAACTCTGCCGACCCGAAGAATGTGGCTTTATATTGGTGCCCCATATCTAAAAATACTGTTTTAATCTGGACCCGGTGCCCGACAGCAAATTCTGCCAAGCGAATGCGTGTCCAAAATCGAGTCAGAAGAGATCTTACTTGGTACGCTGGGGAAGAGGGCATCCAAAATATTGTCACTGTAGGTGATGAACTTTCGTGTGTTCAAGAAGATTGTCTAAGTCTATACAGTTGTCCATGCGATCAAAGGAAGATGTGACTGTTTCCAAATTGAGAGACACTTGTGGGATAAGTTGAGAGATAAAAGATCAATAAAAAGCTATTGAACGAATATGTGATACGCATAAATGCTCAGTGGATATCAAGTATAGTTCTGCCATGTCTATTCTTAGACAACCTCAACAGTATACATACCATCTTGATCTTTGCTCCTGTAGAATCCTTCGTCTATCCCCAAGTCGCTCCATATGTCTTCCCTCAATCTGGTCCTGGATTTGAATATTGCCGTATGATCAAGCCAGCCCCTATGCATTCGACTCACTCCAATCTCAAAAATTCCAACCCTAATAAATGTTCCTCGTCCTCGTCCTTTATCTGTACAGGGTACCAGCAACAGCCCGCAATCGGACGGTACCGTAGTCACCCCATCCGATTTAACATCTGCTTCTGCAATTTTCAAAGCGAAGACTCGCGTGCTCATTGGCAGTTCCCTATCCAGCAAAACGATACACGGGTGGTCTGCCCTTAGACCCTTTCTTATAAAGACAAGCATTGGTTTGAAGTTGATTGGCTTGATGGTGGTCCATCGTTGTGACATTGAACCCTGACGCCATCACCACCAGTGCAACGGCCCTAGAAAATTATGTGAAACCTGTCGAAATCGTACCTCTGTCAGACGACCACGGAGAACCAGGGAAGTAAAGGGTAAGTTTGTCAGAGTGTTCGACTTTGCCTCCACCGGCATAACAATATCGATAACTTGCGCAACTACCTTAGGTTCGGTCTGGGCGCGAAAGAAAAAGAAGAACTCCACTGGTGCGTTGACAGAGGCCCATGACCAGCTCAATGCGACTTTAATGCTTGGTGGTGTATCTTCAGACCAGCTTATCTGCCAAAGTAACAAATGCAGGAGGCTTTCTTGGCCCCAAACACCATTAATCAAGCACAGCAAAAATAGAAAAGCTTCGTTCCCAGTGAGGGTCACTTGGCTTGCGATCTGCCAATCCCTTGCCAACAACAGACAGTTGCCGAATAGTTTGACGCCCAATTTCAGGGCGGTGGTCGACAAGAAGTTTTGCGATTACTGACCCAGCCCAGGTACCTGGAATAGCTGCATGTCCTTCGGTCCCTGGGTTATAGGTCACAACCCCTATATTACCCTCATACCCTTCTGTATAATCAGGGGCTTTAGCTGATCGCAAGGCCTCCCAGACTATTGCTTTTGTCGGGTTGTTAATAATAGTGTCGACCCAAATCACTCGTAGTGCTGAAAGAGGCTTGCTTTGCCTCTGGGCATCTTCCACCTAGGTATGCCACAGTAATTCGGAGATTTCGAGCCTTCCGCAACCCCACGCTGTCTCATCTTTTTGTCGATTAGCCTCGCATAGTTGTAAGAAGCCACTGTGGGCATCGAAGTTCGCCATAAGAACATGGTCGTACTTGTTGCCATTGCTGTGGATGTTGCTATATGATAGGCGATTGGTATCATATTGGTTGCGTATTATAGTCAGAGTAATAAGATATGAGGAAGGTGGCTACTTGGCTAAGAGAAGGCAGGTAGCTCACCACATTCCCAGTATAGCATATCGCGGGCAAAGTAGACAGGTCCACGTGATAAAAGACGTTCCTGGAAAACCCACGCGCGCTTGAAAAGAGGCGACTCAGCAACAGCCTTAAGCCATGGATCGGTAGGCACGATCAAAAATTCCCCATCGAGTTCAACAGAAGGCCATGCGATGTTTACTCGAATGTCGTTTATACCTGTGGGGTCTCGGTCTCGAAATAACCCTCCATGTGAGTCCAACAAGGCTGCTGCTGCCAGAGTGATTGTGGAATATGTGTAGACTTTTGTCATTGTAGTCGACTACGATATCCAGTCTTCTAAATCTTGTTGAATAATGCAGAGAGCATCTATCCAGATGTACTCTAGACCAAGGCGGTTTGTGGTAGTAATGGCATCGCGAAATGTCAAGGGAAGGTCGTGAACGGACATTCCACTGGTTGTCATGGTATCGAAATTGGATCTGAGAAGCTTTGTGAGGGGCTTTTAGCCCCAGCAGTAGCTCAAAGTAGCATACTGAATGTGGGAAGACTCGAACTCAACTTTGTTAGTTTCTATGATACGTATAGTCTCTGGTGTGCCCTGGGCATTCAGGATAATCTTGACAAGCCAAGCTGGGAGCCAATCTTCTAGCGGAATATTTCGCGTGTGTAGTTTTTGGCATGACCGATGATTCTCTGAACAATCTCGGATCCAAGCTGATAAACGGTTGAAACTGGACTCGCTAGATGTACTTCTTGACGATTTGTCGATCGGTTTGTGACATTGCATGCGAGGATCTGGCATTTGATCAGCTCGGGGGTATCCTACGGAGAGAAACCAGCCACTCACCTTCAGCTTGGAAAAACCGCATATCAATTTGGTTGAGGCTATCGACTAGCTGTCTTCGGAGCCCAAGGCCTTTGGAGAATAGGTCTTCAAATCGGTACGAGATGCGCTCCCAGAAAGCCAGCATAGGCTCGCCCTGTTTGTGAAGAGGCAACGTTGTATCAAAGTCAGCGAAGGAACCTATTGAATATTCGCCAAGGGCTTTGTCTGAAGTGGCATAGGCGACTGCGAATGCACAAAAGTCACATGCAGCGACAGCCTCGGTGTTATTGTGTGATGCATCCGACTGCTCTTGGAAGACTTTCCATGGTCCCTCGTGAAATGGATAATAACATATGTCAATTGGTAATGTTTTAGGAGCTTTCGGATTAGCAAATGCCTGCGAGCAAAGCTTGGTGGACATTATCATGTAACTGACGACGATAGAGACCAAGGTTCGACGCGTCGGGTTGAAGTTCAGCAAGATGTCAGACAAGCTGTGGAGACAATAACAGATATGCTAGCAAATGCTTGTCTCTCATTAGTTGGACAGGGGTTTCTCAAGTGGACTGCTTACTGTGGGTTGAGGCAACTGGTTCGCTAACCCTGGTTAACGACCAAAAGTTGTCCTAGTTATTAGGTAGAATCATACGTTTTTCACTGTTCTTATCTAGATAGTAGAATAGCTATGTCGTGCCTGATGCAGTACTGCTTCCTAATATGTCCTATCTGAGGCAGATTTTATTCTTCTTATGGTATTGACATTTACTCTCTTACAACAAAGTGCACTCACTTGTGATAAAATGCTAATGTCTGAGCGCTAGCTATTATGGTATATGAAAACCTTGGCGCTGAATTTTCCAATAGCGCTATTAGTTCATTTGTCGTAATTACTACCATTAGGTATTTACTGCACTTGACTTGCTGCTATAATCAATAGCCTCAACTAGCTCAGCACTAAGACAATCAGCCCTGAGCCTAAGTTAAGAAAAGAAAAGGGGGCACTTTTTATACAAGATCTACATAGAGAAAGTGTTTTTTGCAATTGTCTCGCTTTGTCTTGCTTTCTGTCACATCCTTCAGGTTTTAACCTCGTCATTCATTACAATGATTTCGCACAATTTTCTTACTGGGACTGTTGTCCTGCTCGCTGCCTGTCTAGCTAACGCTAGTCCATGTCGTCCTTCATCGATTGTTTCCTCGTCAACTGTTGTTGCATCCGCCAGCGAGACAGCGACATCCACTGCTTCTATCGATGTCTCGCATACTACCACCGGCCCGACCAAGTCTGAGTCTACGACTGAGACTGGAACAACTGTAAATGTGGAAACTACCTCCAGTGCTTCTTCGGTCGAAACAACAACTACAGCCATTGCTGATATCACTACGACTACAAACCCTATTACAACTGCTGAGACCACAACCGAGGCCACAACCACCACTGCCGCCGCTACTACCACCAGCGAGGAGCCTGAAGCACTCCAATCAATCTACTTGTACGCCCGCAGCAACAGTGACCCCTCCCTGGCATCCCTCGGCGGCACAGGCTTCTCCGTAATCTCCGACACGGGAAATTCTGAGATAAAATACATTGCCTTTACCGACGACGTCAGCTCCACACTATTCTTCACCTTGAGCGAAAGCACTGGCAAGGTCAAGATCGGCAATGGCGATCGCGCCGGAAATCTCCTTGGATATTATCCATCAAACGACTACAGTCTCCCGCTTGCTGCCGAGGCCACGCTTATCGAGGACAGTGGCCTATCTCCTATTGATTGTGATATCGTTGCTGGAAATGGAAGTGGTTTTCAGAAACTTCAGTGCCAGTTCGGAAACAAGGGAAATGCGGACTTTTGGACGTGTGGTTCGAACTTTGTGCTGGTGAGCCCTGGCGTTGACTTCACCAACAGGTGTCCCCGCGCTACGACATCTTACAAGCTGGACTACATTGAGGTAGCATACGTTTAATAAGTTATCGGGTCGACATGTTAGAGATTCAACTGTGATTAATACGCTATATGCATGTTTCTCATCTTTATCTTCACTATAATCTTTTAATCTGCATTATTTAAAGCAGGTTACTAGTCGTTTTCCAGTTTCAATATTGGCTACCTTATAATAAAGTATAGTTATAATAGAACTGATAATCGCGTTGTTAATAGGTGCTAACTCTTCTAAAACTCAATCTTCTACTACTCTAGCTGGTTTAATAATCAAAGGTCACTATACTCACTTTCCGCCTGTCTATTATCAGTAAGAAGATGGTTCCCGGCGCTCACTGATTCAAACTCAACAATAATCTCAGGGTTGCCCTCAAACACAGCAGGCATCGTATGCACAAAATTCCAGTAACTCTGGTCGTAGATAGGGCTTCCTGAACCTCCATATCGGCCAGCAAATGTGATCTGTGGAACAGGGTTTGTATTTCCAGAGACATAGATCGAGATGCCCTGAATGTCGGCCCACGACTTGACATCCCTCTTCGCAAGCGATGGAGAGACGATAAAAGTGAAAACAGAGCTGCTGGTGCCCTTTGGATAAGTCACCTTAAGCTTGTTGGGCGAGACTTCCATCAGGACATGAGCCTCAGAAGGACGGAGCTGTGTTCCGTTAGTGAAACTGTGTGAGTCAAGTCTGGATCTGTATGAACTTACACTAAGCCATCCGATGTTATCATTTCCATAAGCCCAGTGTGCAACAGCGGGGTGGAACTGTCCCTTGTTGTTAGAGGGTCCGTTTGCGCTCTTTGTTCGATACGACTGAGCTCCGATCATCAGGGACTCGCTTAGCCACGCCGTGATATTGCGGGTATCAAGATCGTATGGTGGATAGTAGGCCTTCCCGTTGTATGTCTTCTCTCCATCAAGAGTCTTCAATGACTCTTTCAGATCATCCGAAAGCAATGAGTTATGGAATTCTGAGTGAACGGCAATAAGTGGTGCCCAAGCCCAATCACGAGCATGGCTCATAACCTCTGGGTACTTCCATACGCCAGCCTCCTTCCTCCCAATAATGGGCGCTAGAAAGTGTGAAAGGATACCAAGAGACTTAGTCATGTCGAGTGAGTAAGAACGATCCCATGGCCCGGCGAGATTCCGCATCTTGGGATTCCAGAGTTGTGATGTGTAATTCCAGACACCGCGCAGAAGATCAGGACCTCTTTTGGAGAGAATGCTATCCTCATGAGCATACTTACACCATAGCGTAAGACCAAAGAGTGAAATGCCGGTGTATGTAGCTGAGTTGAACTCCGAAAGTGTATCGTGCATGTCGAAGAGGTCGATAATCTCCTTCGCATAATCCTCTCCGGCTTGTGTCATATTATCGTCGCCTATCTGGCGACCAGTCCAGCTCGTCCCAATTGCACGCATAATTGCGGGATTACTGTAAGATGGATAGAGGTTGTCTCCATTAATGCCGCCATGCCGGTATGAGTCGCCGATACTGCAGTTGTGAAGACTCTCGAGCATAAGCGCCTTCAGATCACCAGACAACAGGTCCCCGAACTCTTCATATATCGTAATGAAGCTGAGACCGACGAAACCTCGCCAGTTGGGGTCCCATGAACCGTACGCACGAGCGGGGTACCATGACGTTCCAACAGTTGGCTCCTCCGGCTCTCGCGTATAATCGCCGTACCACAAGTCTTTAGGGTTCTTCTGTTGGTCGCTGATAATGTATTTGATGATACCTTCAGCTTTTGAGGCATCGCCGTCGCCGTTTCGTGCAAGAAGTCCGACAGCATACCAAGTAGAGGCTAGTGTCTCGTGGTTCATAGCCGCCTTGGATTCAAGATCATATAGCTGGGAGATCTTTGGGTCGTAGAATTTGTCCATCCACGCCGTTGAGTCTTCTACCATTGCTTTCGCCTCTCCGGATAGCGCCCATGACTGTGCACAATGCAGAGTCAGGACTCCAAAGAGCCCGCTAGAGATCTTCATGTTGGCTTGGAATATTGCAAAAAGTCAAGACGTCTTTTTCCGTCTAATATTATCAAGAAGGTGACTGGTTCCAGTGAGGGAACTCAGCTTCTATACTATGATGAGAGAAAAGTGAGTTGAACCATCACAAAAGACAGAGGCATATAGTGCATATTTATATGACTCATCTCCCCAATTGAATTCGACATACATCTTTTAATTCTGCATTATCGTCCCCTGATCTAAATGCATTTGCACAAAGCAAAACCAGCTGCTATTCTTTCCACATGAGCCATCAAGAGGTTGCCGTTCGCCGTTGGCGAAGAAGTGGTATATGCAGGAAGAAGTGCGATCACGAGGCTTTTACTTGCATGACCCATATACTCAATATCGATCCCTGGGATACTGCAACTTCAAGCAAGACCTCTTGGTTGGGGATAAATTATAATTGGCAGTTACACCCTCTCAGCATTGTCCCCGTCTTTATTTCCGACGTTTATCGTAACTCATGATACGATGTGGTAGATGAAGTTGTTGGTCAAAGTGCAAGCAACATTTCTTTATTCCCATAAACAACCAGGTCTTGTGATGCCGGAACTGATCCTGACTGTAACCCTGCAGCGCGTGGCGAATGGCAGCAGGCACCTTTCTCCTGCACAGTGATGTCCGCTGATGTAAAATCTGATGGCTGACGTATAGCAGGGTGGTATTTGGTTCATGTTGCATATTCTAGATGCCTAGACGTTGGTTATTTCTCTTTTTCGCCAGATATACCATATCATCCTTCATATCTAGCAAAAGTCCGTCACCTGGTAGAATGTTTCAATTGGCGGGGCCTCTTACTGGTGTGTGGCATCTACAAGAGGCACAGTTGGTTGTCGGGGTTGACGATCTTTGTTTCTTTTAGCCTAAAACTCCAGTCATGGCGTGAAATCACCATACCCAATTGTAACTTGACATGACTCGTGGTTGGCCCCTCTGCGATTGAGTTGCACAAGGCACATTTCAACCCTAAGATCCTCCAGACAGTCAAATAACACAGGCCATGTCGCATGATCTCATCTTTCCCTGCGCTTGACATGTGCTGTCTTCAATGTAGATTTCAGGACAGAGGAAACAATGGCTGTTGCGCCGCAACTTAGCTGGTTTCGAGCCTCACCAAGTCCTTTGGCGCGTCTTTGTAGAAAACCCATAGGTACGTTCTGGGACGGTTACTAGATAGTTTGCATCGTCAATTCCCCCGCTCATAGGGTTAAAGTCCAATCTATCGTGAAATGGCAGTCTGGGTCATATTTTGTTTCGCTGTTATCAAGGGTTGTACTGCAACCATATTCACCTATTTGCATTATTGGAACTGATTGCTAGCGTTTTGTCCATCGATTCATCGCCACCATTGTGTCAAGAAAATATCTTGACAGTATTGTCTAGGGTTGGTTCATTTCGAGTTAAATGTCACTTCGAGACTGTTCCTCAGTCCGATACAATTCCAGTAAGGTACCAGATAGGTGGGCCGATAGAGGCATAGTAGATGAAATTAGTAAGTCAGTTTATGATATTTAGACGATACGCTTAGGTCATTTATTTTCATACACTAATGCTTAGAGGCTAACGTTTCTGCTACCTACTAGGGTTCATTTTAGTATCTGTACAGATGAAGCTGAATCTTGATCCATTGTCCCACAAGATAAGGTTGATACCCTAGACTTATCGTAGAGCATAAACGTGCTCAATCTTTCTCAACGGCTGCGTCAAGACCAGGGTCTGTCCTATCAAGAACCCTGTCATTAAGAATTTCCAACAACCCAGCCAGTATTTATATGCACTCGGCATCTCGAGGTGGGACCGACTGTGGAGTGTGGAATGTGCTCAATTCTTCTCAACTTACTACATTAGGCTAGAAATGCGATGCGGTCCCTGTGCATCATTCTTGGCTACTCAACACGATACTAAAACTAGGTAATTTTCCGCGTTCTTTTGATCTACTGATAAGAGCCAAGATTTAATGCTACTTAAATGACTACATGGTTTCGAATAAGCGAACCATCTTGATGGTAAGCCAAGGCAAAACGTAGCAGTGTTTCGATTGCCAACATGCTCATTTACTCTCACACTCCACTTGTGTCGGCTAAGAGGCTTTTCTCTTATACATAAGGCCCCTGATGGACTGCTGCAGTCTGCTTTTGACTCTGTCTCAACCCCAACGTACCAGTTGCCAGTCTCCCAACCACCATTGGTATCACTAATCGCCCAGCATGGATTCTCACGGGAGTCCTCTTGGCGCTCGCCACATCCAGAACATGAGCGAAGCTAGCACACTTGAACCCCATTGGGGTTATGCAGACCGCGCTCTTCCATGTGTGAAAGACGTCAAGACCTGCCAGTACCTCGATCTCGTCTATTCCGGCCACGACTTTAGCATGCTTTTCGTTGGAATTTTCTGGGCGATGGCAGTTGGTGTTCTATTGATCTGGGCTTTTAGTCGCAAGATTTTCTCTTCTCCGAGAGCAGATGAATTCATCATCGTGGATAATGAGAAGACAGCTACCTCAACAACAAATCAACGCACGCGGGTAAAAAGGGCCATAGCATCCTTTTTCCGATCCTACCTCTTACCAGATTCAATACGTACCATCTTTGGTCGCACCACACGCTTGCAGGTCACTCTTTTGGCGATCTTGACAGCCTATATGATCATAGTCAGCTTTGCTGGTCTTAGCTACAGAATATGGGTTGTCGCTGTACCAGACATGGAAGGTGTCTACACCACCAGAACAACACTTGGCCCTTGGTCAAATCGAATCGGTGTCCTCGCCTACGCGCTTACACCTCTGACTGTCATGTTGGCTAGCCGCGAATCGATCCTGAGTCTCTTGACGGGTGTTCCTTACCAAAGTTTCAACTTTCTGCATCGATGGCTTGGATACATTATACTTGCCCAGGCCTTGCTCCACACCATCGGATGGATCGTCATTGAGACAAAGCTATACGCTCCGCAACCAGCCGCCGCCCTGCAATTGATCACAGAGCTTTACATGATCTGGGGAATCGTCGCGACGCTGCTGATACTACTCCTTTTTGTACTCAGTTTGCCAGTTGTAATCCGTCGAACAGGCTACGAATTCTTCCGAAAGGCTCACTACGTACTGGCAATGGTCTATATTGGCGCGTGCTACGCGCATTGGGACAAGCTGTCTTGTTTCCTTTACTCATCCCTACTTATCTGGTTTATCGACCGAGCTCTGCGACTAATCAGGAGTGGATTAATTCATTATCAATATATGGATGACGGTTCTGTCGGCTTTAAGAGCATCAAGGCGACCATGAAATATTTTCCGGATTCCGACAATGGCGATGTCCTCCGGCTAGATTTCACGCACTCCCAGGATCCTTGGAATATTGGTCAACACTTTTACCTTTGTTTTACCGAATGCAGTATTTGGCAATCGCACCCTTTCACCCCGTTGAGTCTGCCAGTGGTTCAAGATGGAGTTGTCAAACATTCCTACATCCTACGAGCAAAGCAGGGCGAGACAAAGAAGCTCGCACAATTGGCACAGAAACGAGCAGCCGAGAACGGACCGTCAGTGACACCCGTCATTCTTTCCGGATCCTACGGAGAATCCATCGCAGAGGATTTGACACCGGAGACAAACATCCTTTGCGTCGCGGGTGGTACTGGCATCACTTACGTTTTACCTGTTCTTCTGAGTCTAGTTTCCCAGCGATCATCGTCTCTGCGCAAGGTTCAACTGATCTGGGCTATCAGAAAGGAGTCAGACAAGCAGTGGGTTCGAGACGAGCTAGAATCGATTTACGAAGCCAGTGATTCACATGGTATTGAAGTGCATGTGTATGTTACTCGCGAGACGGGTTGTGCAACGGCCACGCACGATACTGTTAAAGCCGACAAAGCAGCTGATGTTGGCACATCTGCGTCGGCGCTCTCGGAATCGGACGAAGTGAGGAGCGACGTTGACAGAAACTTCAAAACCTCTCATCCAGACTTAAGGAAGATGATTCCTAGCTTTGTGGAGGATACTGTCAGAGGACCAACCACAGTTTTTGCAAGCGGGCCAGGCAGTATGATTAGCGACTTGCGATCTGCTGTGGCTGCTTGTAACTCTGGTGCTCAAGTATGGAAAGGCAATGATCGTTTCGATGTGTCTTTGATATGCGACAATAGATTAGAGTAGTCTTTATCTACCTTTGGCTTAGATCTCATAAACAATTGCTATTAAGCAGTGACCATCACAGTTCAAGTCCTTCAAGCACCTTTGTTGTAACAGTACGATCTACTCATAACCTCACATCAGTATCAAGATGCAAAACCTTGGACTTAATCGCCCCATTTGGTTACGAACTAAGATTGATACAGGTATTGAAATCTACATAGCGGTATCAATGTTCCCCATTTAATTCTATTATTCTAAATACAGTGAAAACTGGTAATAATGTCATCACAAAGTTCTTCACCCTCTACAAGTTGCGTGCCTCAGATTATAAGCAGTTAATGAACCCTACAGCCTATCTATAATGCTTGTTGTAATCTTGTGAATAGGGCATCTCACCCCGCCTTAACTGGGAAAGGCAGGTAGCTAGGATACGACAAAACCCCCGCCAAGCAATTTGAGAGGAGAATGTCTTTTCAATATCTCGAAGGAAGCGGACACAATGATCAGAACCCTCAAGCAATCCTACTCCAGTTAAATGGACCAAACTTTCAGAGTCGTTATCAATCCACCGTTCAACGTCTGACTTCTCGTTAAGCTGGTCGAGGCGAACGATCGGTGGACGAGTCGACGTCTGTGAACCTGGAGAAGCGTCTGATATTGAAGATCGTGCTTCGCTATAAGAGTATATGTAACCCATGGCCGAGATAAGGCTAAATGCGTCGTAGCACATGAGACGTTGTGAGTTTCGGGTTGTCTTGAATATGCAAACCGCATGCCACAAAGCCTTTCGCGCCTTGGAACTGTTATTCTGGAAAAAGTCTTTAAGGCGCATCTTCGACTCCAGCATCTGTTCCTTATTTGCCTGCCATCCAGTGGCGAAATGTAGTGTTTCCAGTGGTATTGGTATCAGTCGTAAAATCGAAATGCAATGAAATATCGTATCTCCTCCAGTCCCCGAGTTTGCAAATGTCAATTGATCGATGATTCCGTCCAAATGGGGGTTAAGGCTCCTCGTATCAAGTTTCTCAAATGCCTTTTGAGTATCAGTACTTGATTCTGAGTCGAAGTATGATGCAAATGAAGACCGTAGAATCTTGGATGTAAGCAGTTGGTGGGAAATATCCCTCTCATCGAGATATAGTTCGATGAGAGCAACCTTGCAAGGGAAAGGATCTTTAGTAGACAGCCCATTAGAGTGACGATGACGACAGCCTTGTCCCCTGGCAACGGGTTGCGCCTCTACGCAAGTCTCCAGTTTGGACTTCCAATCAAGGGCATTTCGAGTCTTCCACACCCTTTCATCGCAAGGTAGCTGTTTTGTAGCGTCACGAAGTTTGATAGCCAAAGGCATGGGAAGAAAGATATGTCCTAGGCATTCCAGGAGTCGAACACACGTAACTAGGCGTATCTCACTTTCAGTAGTGAGCCACGCTTGCCAGGCACCTTCAGTACTAACGTCAGGTTGACTTAGGTGTCTTCGTTTATCCGCCCTGCTAAGCAAGTCCCAGCATAGAGTTGAAAGACTGCTTCGCTTGTGTTTTAGTACGACTTTGTCTCTGTGGGAATTAGAAAACATCCACAGAACATGCAACAGAAAAACACTCTGAACTGTAGCAGATTCGACTTGTGTTATGTGATTAGATAGCTGGGAATGGAAGGTCAGCAGCTGTGTATCGTATAGACGCGTTATGACTTACACTCTGTTCGACAGCTCGAGCGAGCAGATCAGAAAGTGCAAGATTATATTCTTCTGCAACTTGAATCTCGGAGTAATGGCTCCCAACAGCCGCTACGGCTAACAGTAGAAGCCATGACAGGCCCGGGTCGTCTACGCGAGAGGGGTGTAGAAAGGGAAACTGTGGATCAAAGTACTCAAAGTAAAGCTCCACAAAGGCATGGACGATGTCATGAGGGATGGCTTCAGTGAATTTGTCGCGCCGTTGTGTCTTGTAGAAATTATTCAACCCTTCGATAGCTTGTTGCGGAATATCATGGATGTGTCCAAAAAGCTCAGCCCTAGCCATTTGAATGCCGATGTCTTGGGGCTTGGGAAAGGGAAGGCATGGCTTTGTGTAACTGGAGCATATGTGTTCGGGGTTTATATAAGTCTCAGGATCAGTATGGTTATCTATTGTCGTCGGTGGTGATATGGTTGGAGCTGATACTGTGGCAATGTGGGTAGCAGGTGAAGCTGCGGTCTCAACTACTATCGGAGATGTATCCATCAGGTCTGGTAGGCTAGGAAAGCCCGGTGGAATCTCCAAGCCCTCGGTGAACCAAGGAAAAGAAGAGCTGTCCATCAAAGGATTCCAAGGCATCCATGGAACACCAGGTATAGGAAACAGACCACTGAAGTTCTCATGAGATAGATGTTGGGTGGGTTGCCAGGTGGATGGAGAATTGTTTGCGACAGTGGTGTATAAGGTGGGGACAGTACTGATACCAGAAGGAATGGATGGAGCATCGTTCCATTCATTTGGCATTGTATAATCATCACAGGACATTGTGTCTTCATCCCCCAAATCCGTGGCCCGTGATGTGGAAGGCGACGACAATGTTCCATGTTGATCATTGTCACGACTGGGAACATCAGGAGACTTGGCAGAGTTGTAGATGCACACAGTGCCTCTTGCTTTGCATCTAGAACATGGGTTGCCTCCGCTACAACCTTGCTTCAATCTCGAACAAGTAACACAGGCCTTGCCACGGGGACGACGACCTCGGCTGTGAGACCCAGATCGGGTATTATGTAAAGCCCGATGACGAACAAGAGTATCTCTGTGGCCTGTTAGTACGACGAACCCATTTCACGCGTAACCTTATTGTTTTACTTACTGGCGCGGAAAGGACTTGGAGCAAACATCGCATTGGAACGGCTTGTGACCCGTGTGCCGAAGAAGGTGTCGGTCACGGTGCTCCCGGCGTTGGAATCTTTCTCCGCAATGATCACAAGATAGACCACTCGGCTCCATCTCTGGTACTCCGTCGGTTTGCCGTGCTACTGATGTTGTTCTCACGGAAGAATTCCCAAAGGTTGAGGAGGGAAGCGGTGGAGAGTTACTCGCGGATATAGCCAGCGGGGGTCATGATGACACTACTATTTACCCCGTCGGCCCCGCTCACTTAGTCTCGCTTAAGTACTAAACATCGGAGATGTTCCTTGTTATTATAAACTTTTTGTAATTTCCGAGATCTCTGAGCAAGGTTACAATGAAAATGACAAACTCTACTCTGGAATGGTTTGGTATGTATGCTTGGTCCGAGTTCCCCTGACGTGTCTTCATACTGATAGCAATTATACAGGCGCCACAACGTATCGCCTGCGAACGAGAGGTGTCACTATCTTCCTTGATACTTGGCTCGATAGACCCTCCGTATTGGATACATATCTTCCAGTTGATGATGTACAAGAGGCCGACTACATCTTTATTTCTCATGCCCATTTTGACCAGTGAGTGAATTAACAAAAATAAAGACCAGAATGTGATGTTAACAACGAACTCAAAGTCTCCCTGGTGCAGATCGCATCGCTATCAAAACTGGCGCCATCGTCATAGCAAACAATGAAGCGATCAATCTTCTGAGAGAAGCTGGTGTTCCTGATCATCAACTATTCCCAGTCCAAGGTGGCGAGCGCATCCCGTTATTCAGTCGTGAGACTTGGGATCAAGCCAGGGCCGACCCATCACTATTCTCTCCCGGACTGCCTAATGCACCAAATCGCCCACTTGACAAACTCGCAGCGCTCTCGGTGGATGTCTGGCCTTCGCTTCACTGCTTCATGCCTGCAGACCATCCTGAAGTCATAGACACAGCCACTGTCTATAGAGGCACTGCAAGTCCGTATAGCTGCACTCTTGACATTACCATCGGGATGAAATATGGTCTGTTTCAACTTGGAGAGCTCATGCCACCTGAGAAGCTTACTCCAGGTCATCGTTCATTCATTGAGTACGTGAGTGACAGAAAGCGGAATGTCATGTCTCATTGTGATGGAGGCCAGTTGATGTTCAATTTCGTGATTGGAAACAAAGCGTTACTTTGGAGCGCCCACCTGGGTGGCTATGATGGCATTCTGAAGAACTTACAGCCAAAACCTGATATTGCCATTATGGCTATTGCTGGAAGAGCTAACCTCAACGGCAGGCCTTTTGATGGTTCTGCAGCTGAGTTTGCGGCTATGAAGGTTGGCTGGCTTGGGAACCCATCTCAAGTAATTTGGTGTTTACATGATGAAGCGTAAGTATTATTGTCTTCCTTTATCCTGCCTAGTTTGATCGCTTGTGAGGACAGAGACATTGACTAACATTTTGAAGATGTATTCCACCGTGGAGGATCCACACTGAGGCGGCTACGAAGTCTGTCGAGGAGAATGGGAAGACGAAGATTTTAAAAATGGATCATGCTCAGCCAGTTGAGTTAAATATATAGCGGTTGCATAATAAAAACATTACTACTTATCGGTTCTTTATATGAAGAAATCTCATTGTGATCAAGTCTCTATCTCGCAACATATCATCCACCATTCATAATTGTATACTCATAAGAAACATCGTAATTTACCTTCGCCAAACACTCAGATTAAACAGTTCTCAATTACCCAGCTGCCCATGTCGTCGTTGACCGATGGACACATCGTGACTGGAAAGGCATGAGTCGGACACTTCCCCGCCCCCGTCGCCCCGTCGGGTTTAAGCAAACGCTACCTTGCGGGGAATGATAGCAAGGAATTAGTGCTTTCCACCTTCACATCAGTGATGTTCTGTTGATTTCCTTCTTGGGAAAGCTTGGCTAGATATTATCGGTTCGGCACGGCCTACAACTCGGTAGCTCTAGTCACCATGTCTCCTCGAATCTGATTTCCAGCACCGAGATGACCGTGCCTCCAGTAATACCGTCCTATTTATTTGGCCTGAACTGGTTTCTTTAAAGCTGTCCAAATCTTCGTGTTTCCGATTATATCCTGTCATTTCTTGGAACACATCCTAAGCCGAGTCGTCTATCGGAACCCAATTTACCATGAATCAGACTAATAGTTTTCTCTCGAACGAGAAACGCCAGGATTCAAACCACAAGAGTCCTGATGGAGATCACCAGGTCGAAGCACTTCCTGATGCGCCAACATTTTCTCTTCCGATCGAGGTAGAATATCCCGAAGGTGGTCGAGAAGCATGGCTCGTCGTTCTCGGTGGCTGGTTTGGTCTCTTCTGCACATTCGGCCTTGTCACTTGTGTCGGTGTCTTTCTTGAACATTACCAGACTGGGCCGTTATCAGAACACAGCCCAAGCACCATCAGCTGGATCACGAGCTTGCAAGTATTTATCCAAGTTGGCGGCTCAGCAGTTGTAAGTACCATGTTTCAAAGTCCTGTTCTATCGACAACAAAACGCTGATATTGAACTATCCTAAAGTGGGGTCGTGTTTATGATTCATACGGACCTCGATGGCTTCTCCTTATTGGAGCTCCTGTATACTGTTTGGGTCTTATGATGCTGTCCTTGTCAACTCAATACTACCAAATCCTTCTCTCCCAGGCCGTGGTCAGCTCCTTGGGGTCCGGTGCTGTCTTTACCGCATCACTCACCTCGACAACATCATGGTTCAAAAAAAGGCGGGGAACTGTCTTTGGTATCGTCAACTCAGGATCATCAACTGGCGGAATCGTCTTGCCGATCATGTTGTCTCGCCTATTCAAGCTTATCGGCTTTGGGTGGACTATGCGAGTAGTAGGCTTCCTATTCCTGGCTCTCATGACGATCTCATGTCTTCTGATCAAGGCGAATGGTACCCCGAAGCCCCGCTCCTTTAAAATATCCGACTACCAGCGCTGCTTTAAAGAGCCTGTCATGGTTTTGACAATGACTGGCGGCTTCTTGTTCTTCTGGGGCATGTTTCTGCCCTTGAACTACATCATCATACAGGCAAAGTCCAGTGGAATTTCGCCCGATCTCGTTCCATATCTCTTGCCTCTGATCAATGGTATCAGTCTGATTGGCCGTTTGACAGGAGGCGCACTTGCGGATGCCATCGGCCAGTTCAACTGTATGTTGTTAATCACCTCCTTCACTGGAATCCTGACACTTGTCCTTTGGATGCCAGGGAGTCAAAGCACGGCAGCTATCATCACATATGCAATTGCTTTTGGCTACGGCTCAGGTGGCTATGTCTCCGTCTTTCCCGGGTGCGTCGCACAGATCAGCCCAATCGAGGAGATTGGTACGAGGATTGGACTTGCTGCGCTGGTTAATTCCTTTGGAGCTTTGACGGGAAGTCCACTGGGCGGTGCATTGATATCCGATAAGAGTGGAAGCCGGAATAGCTTCATTGGATTGCAATTGTTTTGCGGTTGTACCATGATCGCTTCGGTATTTGCTTATGGAGCTGCACGCTGGTCTCTGGTGGGTTTCAGGTGGACAAAGGTGTAGCTTACAGCATGTTTATTGAGTAGACAGGCAGGTTGCATAAGAACCGATACTAATTTAGTCGTTAACATAAACATTAGATCACTCTTAGTGTTTATGTAGCCTAAGAGTGGTGTAGTAATTTCATCTGGATTGCTTTGAGTCCCTTTTTTTTTTGCTATTCGCTTGGGGAGACTACTGTATAACATTGCTCAATGCTAAAGTTAAAACCAAGACACGCGTAAAACGAGCCATCCTCCACAGTAACGAGAATAAACACTCGCTACTAGCTCAGTTCGGGAGCCTCGTCCTTTGGTTGCCAACCAAATAACCCAAGACACTTGACACCAATGCCGAGGACGAAGAGAACTGCTCGGAGACCCAATATTATTGCTTTTCCAGTCACGCTATCAAGGTCGGGTAACTGTCATCGTATTAGCTTGGTGTCGTAGGACAGAAAGAAGAACATGAATCATTCATACCTGCTGATTGGTACTCTTTTTGACCCAGTCAAAGGCCCTTGGAATCATGGATTTCTCATAAACCGCCAGCTGCTGCTTCACTTGATCGTCTGTGACATCTCCATGCGAATCTTTCAACCTAGCAAGCTCCAACAATGGCTCGAGTGCATCAGCCGTATCATGGATAGCATTGTTTGCACCCATGCCTCTTGAGGGAAGCATGGGATGAATAGAATCACCTATCAGCCAGACTCGTGAGTTTGCAATAGTGGGGTCCGATTTGTTCTCATTCTTGGCCAGTAGCCGTTGTCTCCAGTCAACTGGGGTATCACTATTGGCGTATCTCCAAGGTGTAGTCAAGATGGCTGATTCGTCAACTGCATTCACGATTTTGAGACAGTCAGGATGGAAGCCAGCCTCGATGAGCTTCTCCCTCATTAACCCTTTTTTGTCTTTGACTTGATCCAATGTAGCTGATTCGGGTCCCGTTGTCCACGATACGCCCAAGAATAGTGAGGCCTCTTCCTCACCGTGTTTCACGGGTTTTCCATTGGCGTGTTTCGAACTGGGAGATTTGGAGGTGAAGCTGTCAGGGAGATATACAGCAGAGAATACCATGGCCTTGGAGTTGGCAGTATAGATGGTACCCTTTTCCACAAGCTGGTGCGGCAGTGTCTCGAGTACAGGCCATGATAGATGGCATTTACCCAAGAACCCTCCATGTCCGGGCTTGGCATCGGTAATGATGTTGTTGAGTCCAATTTGCTTGTTGACACGGCTTCCGCTTCCCTCAGCTGCTATAAGTACGTCGCAGTCATGGTGAGAGCCGTCATCGAAGTGGACTCTGACGTTGCTCTGTCCGGGGGCTTTGCCTTTCAATACCTCATAATGGACATATTTCTTTCCGTACTCGATAACTCCTCTCTCTTGAAGGGGTTTCTGGAGAAAGTCCCTGAGACGGACTCGCGCAACCGGAGCGCTCTTTTCATAGAGGGGGGCTTTACTCAAATCGATCAGGACTTTCAAGTCGGAAGGGCTGAAGATGCAAGGTGCTGACGACACGACACCACCAGACTTGCCAAACAAAGGGAGGAGAGATGCAAATTGGTCTTTCGTCAAACAAGCCCTGAAGCCGGCCAATGCGTATGCTCCTAGACGGATTTGATAACCTCCTCGTTCTGAGCCTGCTTCGTCGCGTTCAAAGACTGAGACATCGATTTGGTTGTTAGATTTGTTAATTAGACCGTTTGCCAGACATGCTCCAGCAAGACCGCCGCCGATGATGGTGACTTTCAGAGGCGCCATTGGGTGAAAAGTCTATGTAGTAAAATGTTTGCAGGAGATAATAAAAGTGATTTATAAGTATTATACACGATTGAAAGACTCTCTTAGATATTGAACTTTAAGAATAACATGCCAGATTATAATGACAGTCTTTTATCCCCCTTTTACTCAAGACAAGCCAGATTATTTGAATTGATCTCCATTCTCCCATTACCATGTCGTTGGCTTCCGTGTAGACGTGTCGCAAATAACCGGGAACTGTGAAGATAGTAGACAATAATACCAGTGCACTCTTGTGCCATGAATCCACCAAGGCTGACCCAATATTTGTCTCAAGTATCGGATCGGGTCCGGCTTTTATACAACCCGTCTTCCGGAATGTAGATCGACAGTCCAAACGCAGCTAGTACCCCGTCGGCCCCGTCGCTTTCTCTCCTGGCTCGTGACTGTGGCAGTGGGACGTTAGCAGGGTATCGGAGAGTTTGACCGCTGGGAGCATAAGAGACAAAATTATGCGCTTTAAATTTGGCTTCTTAAACTACTTTTTTGTCCATGTGCCCAGAGACTCGGGATGGTAAATTTCCTGCTTCTACCACACACTCAGCCACTAGAGTTCTGTACATTCGGGAATTATTAAAGCTTGTCGCGTAGCTGATGCGCAATGCGCTAGCAGGGACTGGGGTTTACGCGTTATCAAGGATGCTGGAGTGCCACATATTTTTACGAAATTGAACCGTGGTGGCTGACTGGGCAAGGCAAGCCTCTGGATATTGTCGTAGTAATTACTTCTGTAAAGTATTTACTTCAATGATAAATAGAAGAGAGGTTAATAAGAGCTAAACTTGATCCATTTAAACTATTAGAAAATTATCTATAGAAGTCTTTCACCTGTACCCTGCAATGAAGACACGTCGTGGTTTAACTGAGAAGAAGAAATGTATGGAGGTCATTACCAGTAAAGACAAATCAAGGAGGTGTCCTGGCAGGCTATTGATAATTATCAAACCCCTGTGCGGTACCTGATGAGAGTAAGCGTTTGTGGGGAATTGGTACGTATGCTCAAGTGAAGCTGGTGAGGTTTGTTGAAGTGACGGCACAACTATAGTAGAGAGCAATAGGGTAGCATCGTTGTCAACGGTTGTGCCACAGCATGTTACTCAGACTCAACCTCACATGAACTACTCAGTTGTGGCTGGACCGAGTCATGCTTACTGGTTAAGCGAACGAACGACGACTCGGTCCGTGCCGCTTTGTGTCAGATTGTCAGACTGTCAGCCCCAGCCTCATTCTGGGTTTTTTTTTTCTAGAGATGGGAAATCCAACTTGGAAGAATCACAAATTGAGACCTCCATGTCTCAAAGTAGAGCTATCGCGAAGAGAAATCCTCATGCCTACTTTGATCAAGTCCAATTGAGCATCGAACACGTCCCTTCCTTAGCCTTTGCCCCTCACCCCTGAAGCGAACGCGCTTACGCTTACATTTCGAAGCATAATCCCTCAGGACTGGCTGGTATTTTTTCGCGTAAAACATGAGGCGATCGGCACCAAAGTACTTTTCTGGATCGCCCCAGGAGTACCAAAGCATTGGCCTCACCCGCTTTGAAGATCAACCCAACATTGCTCCATCACCTGGCAGAGAGGGCTCTTATCTTTCGCCCCGGTCTGAATTCGATTCACCTCATGTGGACCCATTCAGCCCTAACTTGCATGACTCTTTTGCCTCAGTAGGTAGAGAACATAGTCAGGTCGATCTGCTGGCCGCTGACCGGACACATCACTCGTCCGCTGGACTCGGTGTCTACCACCAGCTTGGTCCCCCGGCACAACCTCCAAAAGGTCCATGGTGGGAGAGGCTTGCGAAGAATAAGTGGTCTATGGTAGCATGCCTCGTTCTTGGGGCCGCAGCTGCCGTGGGCCATCATATTCTCTACAGCCATCTCCACAATCGCATAGCTACAAACCAGCAATGGTGGCTCCGACTGGGTCAATTTCTGGCCTTTATTGCAAAAGCTAGTTTCGTTGTTGCTGTTTTGACAGCTCATCAGCAAGTTGCTTGGAGTGCTGTAAGCCAAAACAGCTATACCGTCCATGCTATCGACTCTCTTTTCGGCGCGGCCCACAATGCTTTCGAACTCTTTAACAGAGAGGCATGGAAGAAGTCGGCATTCGTTATGGTTCTTGCTATATACATCTGGATGTCACCTGCTGTAGTCATCTTTACTTCGGCAACACTCAGCGTTGTAACAGATACGAGAGCCGAACATGGAAATTGCCCATCCGTCCGAACCCTCAACTTCAGCAATGACGCCAAGAAAAGCTGGGACGACGATAAAAGAGCTAAGAATGAGACCATGCGTGGAATATCACTGTCAATGTTCAATCAAGTTATAGCAGACAGGAACTCTCCCTATCATTTCGACTACTGGCTCCAGTCCGCACCGCCGCTTGACTCCATCGCGTCGAGGGTCTTGGCCGGAGGACAACCGATCCAGAGAGATGAAGTGGCTGATGAGATCTGTGGAGAAGACTGGGACTGCTCTACCACTATTAGCTTTCTTGGACCCGGATACAAATGCGAGCAACTGGCCAAAGGCACCAACTCAACAATGAAAAGCTTCAAAGATTACAAGACACCGTTTAATCTTACCGAGATGTTGCCCTTCGGAAATGCGAGCTTGTATGTCGTTGCGGATTTGGGGGAATACAAGGTGAATCAGATCAAAGTTGACGAGAACAACAAACCAGCGACGAAGCCTCCGTTTCCTAAAAACTTGGGTGCTTTGAGAACAGAGCCAGTACTCTGGATAGGCTACGTTGAGGTGGATAACATAGACGAAGCGCACGCAAAGAATCGAAGCATGAAGGGCTGGAATACGGACTACACACCAGTCATCACCGCCTGCGAGCATTGGGAAATTAAGTATACTGTCAATCTGAATTATACAGGTGGTCGCCAATCATACAAAGTCACCAATCGAGATTACAAACAAAAGGTCATCAACACAACATATATCGACGAGTCCTCTGTCAATGACGGAACACTCGACCCGATATTTGCTGAGCCTGTGGAAAACTATGTCTTCCCAAAGGACTGGCCATACTACCGCAAAATAACATCGTACCACTCTCTAGGAAAGAAGATCCGCGACCTTCTCCAAGGGTCGATCCAGCTACCAGGACCAATTGCACACTCATCCATCACAACTTCGAAGCTGGTCGCCCGTCCTGAGTCTTTGCCTGTTCCTAATTTCGAGGACGCCTTACAAAAGCTCTATGAGGACCTACTCATATCCCTTCTCTCAGACCCATTGCTACTTGCTGTTGCATGGGCTTCGCACCCAAATGAGCTCTCGGGCCGGGGTCCGGGTGGACCTGATACAGAATACCCATGTATTCGTATGCGCACAGGCAGTTACTTCTTTTACAATTGGGGCATCCTTGTAGTTGTGTACGTAGCGTCGTTTCTTGTTGGGGTCATGGGTGTGGCGTACGGCCTTGTAGTAATGTGGCAAGATGGAGTGAAAGAGCTACGAGAGATGTCGTTTTCCTCAATCGCCAAAACGACACAGAAGATGGACCTGGACCAAAATGAGAATAGAAGGAGCAGAATACGGGCCGTGGAGGAGCGTCCTGGCAGTGGAATATTTGAGTTTAGGGTGGAAGATTATGATCGATGGGGTGGTAGTAAGGTTCCTCGGACCAGAGATATCTAACTCTAGACTGATAATTAGTTACCTAAATGCCACTATAAAACAGAGAGGTCTGAGTGCTTCTAAAGTAGATCGTATACACAAAGGTTGCTATAGGATGTATGTCTTTTTAACTGGGTGAAATCAAGCTTCCTGGACAATAATATCCACAGGCGTATAGCTGCTCGGACTACCACTAGAAATGTACAGATAATCACCATTTCCAGCATCGTACTTGTAGTAAAATTGGTTGTTCAAGCCGCTGGTGGGATCAGAGACACAGCTTATATCCTCAAAGCCATCGCCTGAGCAGGAAGCCTTTGGAGCCGTACAGGCAAACTTACCATTGACTATCTCGCAGGTCAGATAGTCGTAGTACATGCCAGGACCAGTGTTTTCATTCTGACAAAATCCAAAGTGAACCGGGTCAGAGGGAGATTCGGCAAAGCCGTAGTATGCACAAACAGAAACTCCAGTATCCCTGTCTCGCAATCGGCCAGTTTGAGGATCAAGGATAAACGTTCGGATGCGTTGGGTTCCTCTTTCCGGGTTGAATAGCATGATGGTCCCTTGTTGATCAATGCCTTTGATGGGGTCACCGTTCACAGAGCCGCCGCCGCCAACTAGGGTAAAGGTTGGAGTTGTAAGGGGGGCTGTAGTAGTGAATTCTGCGATTGTTGTTGTCTCGGTGTCAGATGATGCTGTGACGATGGTGACGGTGGTCCCTGAAGCGGTTGTGGCTATTTCGGCCTCGGACGTTGTGATGATGATAGCAGTCGTGGTTTCCGAAGACACCGTGGTTGAGATGGTTTCGGTAAGCGTCCCAGACGACGCCGTCGCAGAGGTTTCGCCTGCCGTTGCTGTACTGGACTGTGCTGTCGAATCGATTGAAGCTGAGGTTTCTGCATTGGTTGCTGGAGAGACAAAAACTATTGTCAACCATTTCCGTACTTATGTCCCGTATCGTAACCCTGTCGCAACTTACTCGAAGTTTGAGGCTTGCATGGACCAGCAAGCACAGAGTCTACACCAAAAAGGCCAATGGCCAACATGAAGGCCATAGATCGCATATTGAGTTGTAGTTAGAATGTTCAAGCGATTGACTTGGGTAGGTAAGTTTCTAATATATAAATAAACATGAACAAAGAAAGGAAACAGATCAGAAGAGTTATTTATAAATAATAAGGTCCTTTATTAGGTAACTACTACAAATATCATCTAATTTCCCCTAAATCAATAGTTTGTTACTAACTCTAGGAGAACTTACTAGCTGTAAACGATTGGCTATTACTAGTCTAAAGGCAAAAGTAGTTGAGTTAATGGTGCAAAGAATCAGTCAAAAATAGGACTAGGTTGCGTTAGCTTAGCCTTTTCTCCAGACAATCAACCGTTATTAGCCACGATCGATCATAACGATGGCGCGCTACTGCTATCAGTAACTAATTTCATTAATTTAAAGATGGCGTTATGGATATAATGACCCTTGTGGTACTCTGCGTTAGACCAGACATGTGTCGTGAATTCTGTATCAGGTTACGATTTACTAATTATCGAGTACTCTGTCTACTATAAAAGCAAGAGAAAGTAAGAGAAAATAAGGCGCCCAGTTTGGATCCTTTACCCCGCTTTCAAAGTGTAAGCGAATATTGAAGCGAGGCATGAAAAAGCGTATCAAGGCAATGTCTTGATATTATTAGTCAGTTCGGTGGCATAAAAGTCCGCAAGCTTACATTGCTTCCCTTATCGCACTCTCTCTTCATGGCGACCAATAGTCAATTAATTGAGCGACGGTGCTTGTGAATCTAATTACCCCAAGTAACGACTAAACATAACAAATTTCTCTGCGCAAGGATCGAAGTTCGATTAATAACCGCAAGGGACTTGCTGGCACAATGGCCGATGTCGACGAGGTTATCAAACATGCGAAAAAGTCGATTGCCGCCGAGCCAACAAACGTCGGATACTTAAAACAACTTGACAACCTTCTAAATGACAGACATGTTAGCACTGGAATGCTGGCGGATCTTGATGCGTCTATTCTTACGACCAAGCAAGCTATCAGTGCGATAATAAACGACGATATCGATTTGGCAGACTGCTCGAACACCCTCAGTTACCGGCTCCAAGACAGATTTCTAATCACGGAAGATAACACAGACCTTGAAGAGGCTATAAGAATGGCACAAAAGGCAGTCGAACTAACGACTACGACACGGTCTGGAAATGCGAGATATTTAAGTAATCTCGCCACGTCATTAAAGATGAGGTTCTCGGTTACGGGAGAGGCAAGGGACATGGAAGATGGTATTATCCTAGCAAAAAAGGCCGTTTCTGTGACGAAAAGCAGTGACCTGGAACTACCCAAGTGGCTAAATAATCTTGGCAATCATCTCAGCAACAGATACTTGGTCACAGGTTCCATGGAGGGCTTGGAAGAAGCAGTCAGGTTGAACCGGCATGCAGTTGCCACGACATCTGACATCAAAATGCAAGCCCTCTTCTTGAACAACTTGTCAGCCAAGTTGGATCTCAAGGCTGAAGTCACTGGTAATTCGAACACATACGAGGAGGCGATCGAAGGTGCAAAAAAGGCCCTCGCCCTGACTCCAGATGGACATCCAGACCAAACAAAATGGTTAAATAACTTCGCGACTCATCTGATAGAAAAGTTCGACAGATCGTGGGACTTGAGCGGCTTGCAAGATGCCATCAATGCTGCAAGTAAGGCTTCAGATCTGACGCCAAACGGGCCTACCAAGGCTCGATATCTCGAAGTCGTCACAGGTAGCTTGAATCGCAAATACGAAAAGATGGGCCTGTTGACAGATCTGAAAGAAGCTATTCGCTTGACTGAATGGCTCTTGAAATGCTTCCCACTCACCATTCAAAAAGGCCACAAGTCGCCTCCACCCTTTCGGATCTTCTTAGCAACAAATACCTGCGAAATGACATGATCGCCGACTTGGATAGAGCGATAGAACTGCCCAGAGAGTCTGCTAATGCAATTTCCGATCACCACCCCTCCAAAGCGATATATCTCGACAGGCTTGCAATGCAACTGAACCTCAGATCGACAAGATCTCGGACAGACCCTCACCTTTGGAAAGATTTGGAAGAGTCCATACAACTGGAGAGGATGGCAATTGCCATCGCAGACAAAAATCGCCCAAACTGGTCTTTCAAGAATAACCTACAGTCTATGCTCATCATAAAGTATGACCTGACAAAAGAAAAACCAATACTAGATGAATGTACTCGACTGCAGAGAGAAGCGCTCGATGAAATTCCACAAGACCATCAATACCGGTCGGAAATGCTCAACACCCTAGGTTATCGTCTCAGAGACGCAGCAAAGAACGACAAAGACCTTGGTCTGGCTTCAGAATGTTTTCTTGAGGCGTTGCAGAACACAAATACCCCTACGATAACCCGAGTGAGAGCTGGCTCGGCTCTCCTACAATGCTGTCCCGATAAACAAAAAGCTTACCAAGCTGCCCAAGTCATCATGGGTCTTTTACCTCAGTTGATCACGAGATCGCACGAGACCTCGGATAAACAGCACGCTGCGGGCTCCAGAGCTGGTATGACTTGTAGTGCTGCTGCAGCAGCATTGCAAGCAGATAGGCCACTCTTTGAGGCACTACAGGTACTTGAGCTGGGGCACGGTGTGCTTGCAAAGTACAGCGAGGAGATGTTGTTTGATCCCGTAAAATTAGGTCTTCTATCACCTGAACAAGCCAAGGCTTATAGCCACCTTCGCGATGAATTGCAGGATTCGAACACTTTCAGCCAAGGATATTCTCTCGAGGGTCATATTTCGCAGATGAATAAGCGTCACAGTGCGGCAACAGAACTGGAGGAGTTGATCGTTGAGATTCGAAAGTTGCCTGGATTTGAGGACCTCTGGAGCGTACCGACAGAGGCAAAAATATTTGAGGCTACTAAGTATGGTCCAGTTGTCTTCATCAATATTAGCGATGGCCAATGCGATGCGATTATTATCAACAAAGATCAAATGCGATCTTTGGCTCTTCGCAATATTACAAACGACCTACATCAATTTGCTCGTAAGGGTGATTTTGGTAGCTCAAAGATACTAGAATGGATGTGGGATAATATCACTAAGCCAATATTGGACGCTCTTGGCTATTCTCAACCTCCTGGTGAGGGTGCATGGCCTCACGTATGGTGGATACCTACAGACTTGTTGACTCTTTTCCCCCTACACGCTGCAGGGTATCACCGACGAGAGTCGTCTGAAACAGTCATTGATAGGGTTGTTTCATCTTACGCTTCGTCCATCAGGGCTATCATACGTGGTCGTCAGAATGAGATTTCAATACGGTCAACTGGCACGAGTCTACCACGAGCGATGCTGGTATGCATGCAATACACTCCAGAATGTGGACCATTGCAATTTGCAAACAAGGAAGTAGAGATTGTTCAGGATCTATGCAAGTCACTCGGTCTAGAGACTGTTCGGCCTAGTCCACGGAAAGAAGATGTCTCTGAGGGATTGCTAGACTGCAAAGTATTTCACTTCGCAGGTCATGGCGCCACCGATGAGGAAAACCCCTCCAACAGTCATTTACTCTTGGAAGACTGGAAAGAAGACCGATTTTGCGTCGCTGACTTGCAACAAATGAACCTACGCGAACACGCACCATTTCTCGCGTATCTATCTGCCTGTGGCACTGGACAGATGAAGCGATATAACCTGGTCGATGAGAGCATCCATTTGATCAGCGCTTATCAGTTGGCTGGCTTTCGTCATGTCATCGGTACGCTGTGGAAGGTCAGTGATCAATGCTGTGTGGATATAGCTAGGGCCACGTATGAGAGCATGATCGATTCAGGGCTGAGTGATCAAGGTGTCAGTTGGGGGTTGCACAGGGCTACTAGAAAGCTTCGCGATAAATGGGTCAAGAGGCAGAAACAAGATGGGAGCTTGTCGGAAAGAGCAGTTCGGGTCATGAGAAATGACAACAGTAATGTTGCTTCGGACAGAAAATGCTGCAAGGATGAGAGTGGGAGAGATTTCGTGATGATAGAAGACGATGAACCTGAAGTTGGCGAGCAGTTACAGTGGGCACCTTATGTTCATTTTGGGGTATAAGAAATATTGGCATGAGGGAATCTCTTATCTTTTTAGAGGCGGCTTTCAACATTATACGTCAATTTCTTCCCGACGCCTTGTACTGAACTATCTATCGGCTCCGTGTTGAAGATAGGCGCAGAGTGTTGATATTGCTTTCACAAACATTCCAGTCAGGTCAACAGATATCAAACTGGGCCATAGCAATTGCGTCATCGGCAATACCCCGTCTAATTGATAGTTCCGATGAGTCATGCCGATGGGAATAAATGAATAAAAAATCTATAATAATGTCAAACCAATATTCGATTTGCAATAATTACGGCTCAATAAAAGATCAATCCGGCCATATCCTAAGAGTTCAATATGACTCAGAATATCTACGACAATGCCGGATTCTTCACCAAATATTCCGCGCTTGACCGATCCATTGAGGGTCTCGATGGGGCACCAGAATGGCCGCGGTTGAGATCTTTGATCCCAAACCTTGAAGGCCTTGACGTCCTTGATCTTGGTTGCGGCTTTGGATGGTTTGCTCGCTGGGCAAGAAGCACTGGAGCCAATTCGGTTCGAGCGATCGAGATTTCCACCAATATGCTAAGTCGCGCAAGAGCCATGACCAACGACGCAAAGATTACCTATGAACAAGCCGACCTAAACAATGCCAGACTTTCGGAGTATGGTACCGAAATCTACGATATGGTGTTTAGCTCACTGACGCTTCACTATCTTGCCAATTTACCCGGGCTTATTCAACAAGTGCAGACTGTGATCAAACCAGGAGGGACATTTGTTTTCTCTGTCGAGCACCCCATTTACACAGCGCCTACCAAGCCTGAGTTCATCACTGATGCAGTATCAGGACGAGAATATTGGCCGCTTGATAGCTATCAGAAGGAAGGCCTTCGGGTGACAGATTGGCTGGCGGAGGGAGTTCAGAAACAGCACAGGACTGTGGCTAGTTATATCAACCTCCTTCTCAAGGCAGGGTTCCAGATATCGGGATTTGATGAATGGTATCCCACGCCAGAAGAGATGGAAAAATGTGGTTGGCAACGAGTATTGGAAAGACCGGTTTATCTTTTGATTTCGGCTGTAAAGAATTGATTCATGCATGCTCAGAGTATTAATCTTGGTTAGGTATGCAAACATTCGAGTCAGGTCAACAGATGTCAAATTACAGCATATAAACATCCAAGCGGAATCTCCCAGACCGTGTAAAGTGGTTCAACAAATTCTGATTTAATGGCATGAGTTACAGTACATAATCAGCCATTGCTACTGCAAGCCCATGACAGTGTCTGCCAGCTGCACCTTTTCTTGACCAGGTCACAACACTCCCACGCCCGCCCTCGACTACTTTGCCGGCGCACATTTATTTTGTTGACAACGCCAAACAGCACTGGATGATGCATTTCAAAATAGTTACGGCCAGCCTCCCCGCATTGTATTATTCCCTCCGCCTTCTCAGCAAACGCGCGGGAAATTGAAGCTCCACCCGAGTGTGATTTACAAACGGAAGCAATCACAACAACTACCACGGACCTCCCTTAGGCAGCAACAGCACCAGTGCGACCTCTAGAAATTCTTGTGATCTCCGCCGTGATCTTCTCAACCTCCCTCCTTCTCTCATCATCGCCTTCAGTACCCGAGATGTTCTCTCAACTACGCCCCAGCCTGGGAGAACCATCGCATTCGGCTCCTAACATGTTTGACCATCTACGCTCAAACACGGGCGGCGCCGTACCCACCAACAACGAAGCTCATCCCCACCTCCAGCTCCTGAACAATGAGCTTCCCAAGGCCAAGTTGTCCGGGTCCGTTCCCATCTTCACCGCCGAAGTTCTGGATGCCATCCCCGAGGACGAAAGACCGTCCCAATACGGTCTCCTCGCGCTCGACATTGCGCCTGAACCCCCCCACCCCTCCGATGCTCTGAAATCTCGCATTTTCTACAACGTTGCGGATCCAACGAGCACTTTCATCTGCGGAAGTCAAGGCTCTGGCAAAAGCCACACTCTCAGCACCATTCTCGAAAACTGCCTACTCCCGTGTCCCGCCAACCAGCTCCCTCGCCCTCTATGTGGGCTGGTGTTCCATTACGATACCTTTATCTCTGATACTGGAGGCATGCCGTGCGAGGCCGCCTACCTCTCCAGTCACGCAGGTGTGTCTGTACGAGTCCTCTGTGCGCCTTCCAACTACTGGAATATCAAGGTTATTTTTACTTGCCCCTCATTTTCAACACATTCACTGATTCATTTCATTTTCGCAGCGCATTTACAGTGATCTGCCGAATGTCGCCGTGGAAAGGCTTCGAATCAACCAATCCGATCTCAACACCCAGCGCATGCTCGATTTGATGGCTGTCAGCTCTGTCAAAGGTGGTCTCCCACTGTATCTTCACGTCATCAGCCGCATTTTACGCGACATGCGCATCAAGCAACAAGCGAGTGGCTCGGCATTTGATTACGCAACTTTCAAGGGACTGGTCATGCGCGAGGATCTGAAAGAGGGTCAGATGGTACCGCTTCAGCAACGACTAGAAACCCTCGAGAGTTTCATGGTCCCGGGGCAAACCTCTGCCTCCAAATTCGGAACGGCAGGCCAAGGAATTAGCTGGACGCTCAAGGTAGGTAAACCCAATCTCACTTTCGAGACATTGTACTAACAGATCAATTAGGCTGGCCAACTCACGATTGTCGACCTCTCATGCCCTTGTGTTACCGCTGAGGCAGCCTGCTCCCTCTTCAACATCTGTCTGAGTCTCTTCTTGGAACAGAAGGGCACTGTCGGCCGTATCGTCGCTCTCGATGAGGCGCACAAATACATGACGGAGAGTTGCGACAGCCAAACCTTGACAGAATCTCTCCTCTCAGTGATCCGCCTTCAGCGCCACCTTGGAACGAGAGTCATTCTCTCCACGCAAGAGCCGACAATCTCACCCAAGCTCCTTGACCTGTGTTCCACTGTCATTGTGCACCGATTCACGTCGCCTGCTTGGTTCAATGTCTTGCAAAAGCATCTCGCTGGTGTGGATTCACATGCATTCGATCTCATGGCGCACATCGTTGAATTGAAGACTGGTGAGGCACTCTTGTTCTGTCCTAGTGCTTTGGCCAGTGTATCTGAGAGACATGTTTCGGGGCAGGTCATCTTTCGCCGACTTGCCAACAGTCGTCTGAAAGTTCGTGTCAGGCAGAGAGTCACGGCGGATGGAGGCAAGAGTATTATGGCGAACTGATCAGTTGTCGCAAACATGTTTTTGTCGGAGAAGAGGGGAGCGAGAGGGCATTGTGTACCTCACCTGGTTCATGGTCATGTTTAGCAATGTCTGTGAGATCATCATCAGAGTATCTTATCACCTGGATTGTTATCTAGCGTTATCGTTGTTCGATCGGCTGTCCGGATATAGCCTAAGCCTCATAGTGTTCGCCGACGTGGGGTAGCCTCACATGGGTCTTGTCGGGTCGGGTCATCGCTTATCTTGGCAATGGTTTCTACCTATCGGGATTTTATCAATTGAAACAAAAGTGCCTACCATTTCTAGTTCCAACAGCCTAAGGAACGTTTGCCTTGTCTAGACTAGCTTCCAAATTCCCGAACTTCGGGCTATCGGTGAGGATCGTCGAGGTACTGTCGCGGGGCATGGTGTCTGATAAGGTAGTGCAACCCAAATCCACCGGCTAAGTCCATCGGCCAGGAATCTGAATGTTTTCCACGCCCTAGCTACCCCATATAAGAGATAAGACTTCTATACCACCCGGAATCCGTAAAGTGCAGACATGCTGTCATTGGGATCCTGGTATATCGGCCACAGAATCGGAGATAAGTGTCTATCATGCTTCGCCTATCAGTTACTGAGGGTTAATTGTTCTGGTTGCTGGTGTCGATAAGACTTATGAGTTATTTACTTGTAGCTGTATATATATCTATGAGAATGAATGAATATGACGGTGTCTAGAGAGTCAATCCATCAGCATCGTAATAATTCACGATGAAACATTCCATCGCAAGCCTCGCCTTGAGCGTTGGCAGCTCATTTGCCTCTTCCCTTCCCATCCAACTCGAGACTCGTGAGCCACTCACATCACACATTGCCAATATCCATGTCAGGTTCAACAAACCTACTCAGGGTTCCTTGTCTTTCACATATGGTCCTTGCGACACTAAGTCAGTCTCAGAAGCTCACCACACCATCGCTGAGACAGACAGCAAGAGTGTTTCTCGGTTGGCTTGGGTAATTCCTACCAACACAAACGACAATGGATGCATATCGGCGTGGACAAACGATGGAGCCCTCGTGGGACGTAGTGAACCACAAAAGCTTCATCGGATAAAACGAAGAGCGCCCCAAAAGCGTGGAAAAGGTAAAGTTGGTACATTATGATTTTTTATCCCTGTACTAACATAAAGTTAGACTCAATCCTTATGACTGAGGAGAATGGCTTCGACGTTCTCGGCCCCTGGTTCGATGGTGTTGCTCACCTCACCAAGACAGGAACATCCTTCGTCGATGAAGACGCTGCAAAGTCAAAGGAAATTGCCATTGTCGGTGCAGGAATGTCCGGACTGATGACTTATCTCGTCCTTTCGCAAGCCGGCATGACCAACATCAGCATTATCGAAGCTGGTCAACGTCTCGGTGGTCGGGTGCACACAGAGTACCTGTCGGGTGGTCCCTTTGACTACTCTTACCAGGAGATGGGACCCATGCGATTTCCCTCAACTTACACAAGTCCTGAAACCAATGAGACGATGAACATTACAGACCATCAGTTGGTATTTCAACTCGCTGACGAGATGAACAATCTCAACAAGCATGACAAGAACCTCAGCGTTGACTTCATTCCTTGGATCCAGGCTAGCCCCAATGGTCTCTCTTACAAGAATGAGTTTAAGCTTCCCAACGGCATGCCACCAACACTCGCCCAGATTGCCAAGAACGCTTCACTCGGCGCCAAATCCAGCCTTGGGCCTGAAGAGGAAGATCTCCAGGCCAAGGTGGATTCGTTCATGCCCGGATCTGATTTTAGTACTCTCATGGCCAAAAACATGTTCAAGGCTCATAAGCAGTGGCTTGAGACTGGCTTGAATGGACTTGGAGGTGACCAATGGTCTGAGTACGCTTTCATGGTCAACTACCTCAAGGGAACCGCCAACAGCACGGATGTTCTGGGTGACTGGTCTGCTGCGACATTCTGGGATGCGCTCTACGAAGGCTTGTATTTCTCGGCCGCGAGTTACAAGACTATCGATGGCGGTCTAAACAGGCTACCTCTATCCTTCCACCCTCTTGTTGACGACATCACAACCATGGGTCGTAAGATCGAACGTGTTCGATACGATGATTCTAATGACAAGGTGACACTCCAGTGGCGAAAGAAGTACAATGACACAGAGTTCCAAGATTCCACCTTTGACTACGCCGTCATTGCCGTGCCATTCTCCATCGTCCGACGTTGGCGTCTTCCTAGCCTTCCAGCGACCATCTCCAACGCTATCAAGGGTCTTAACTACGGATCCGCCTGCAAAGTGGCCCTCGAATTCTCAGAGCGATTCTGGGAACACTACGAGAACCCCATTATTGGAGGCTGCAGTACTACTAGTGATATCCCTGGAATCGGATCCATCTGCTATCCATCATACAACATCAATGGCACTGGCCCTGCCACTATCCTGGCTAGTTACCAAAGCGGCGACATGGGTGTCCGATTGGCCAGTATGACTGAGGAAGAGCATGTCCAGATGGTGTTTGATGCTATGGTTGATATCCACGGCGAGTTTATCAGGGAGCTGTACACTGGCAAGTTCAACAGAAGGTGTTGGGCATTAGACCCTCTTCAATCTGGAAGCTGGGCCAGTCCAACTGCGGGACAGCATCAGCTTTACATCCCCGAGTACTTCAAGACATACGACAAAGTAAGATCCTCATGACATGTCAACTGTTTCTGACTAACATTCTGGTCCAGATGATTTTTGTGGGAGAGCACACATCTTACACTCACGCTTGGATTGCCTCTGCGCTGGACTCTGGAATCCGTGGTGCAGTCCAGCTTCTGCTAGGTATGTACTGTCTCGCTGATGTCATGGCTGGTTGCTAACTATTTGACAGAACTTGGTCTTATTGATGAGGCGAAGCAAGCCGTTGACAAGTGGATGGCGAGGTGGATTGAAGTGGTAAGTCTTGTTCTGGTTCTCAAATTGTTTATTGCTAACACTACTACTTAGTAAATTCATTGAATGGTGGAAGTAAATGAGTGTATGATTGATGATCCAACGCCTTACGCATATTAATATGTCTCGAAGTGTCGTCTTGAATTCTATGGTTATACAGTAACATATAACTTTTGCCCACATATTATGGCAACGACATCGAAAAGGTTTCTGGTTCAGCTGAAACAAAGCATACACAGAACAAAACAAGCATTATGCAACTTAAATATTATGTAAAAAAAGACATCTTCAGTAATTTACTGGGATGTAATGTTAAGCTTATATCTCTTTTAGATCGAGTCTCCATTTATCTTTTGTAATTACCCATATTTATCCTGAAACTGGCAACCTACCCTAAAACCAGACATTTTTAGTTATATGGACAGCGATCAACTTACTGGAACCGAGGAGTACGATTGAGGCGGGAGTGCTAGCTGCATAGAGTCAAGTAATCAGCACCAATTTTATGCAACCTGTAGGCCTGCAACCTCAGGCACCTACTGGTCAACAATTGGTTCTATTTGTGCCACGTCATTTTCAGCCGCAATGCACTTCTAGATGCCCTATGCGAATACGAAGATTTGAGTCTATCTTACAAAGTAGTAGTCGCTAGCTAAAGGTACGTTTTAAGAAATCTGATCTATCTTGAATTTCAGTGTAGACTTTAATCGAGCTTTGGCAGCTTCACTGACCCTCTAGTTGAATAAAGTTATTTGAGTGAGTTTCTCCTGCTATACTTACCTATTTTAATCTACGTCCACCTCGATATACACCATAGGCTTCTGGGCAAGGCTATCAGGATGTGCTATTTCGATCAAGTTCGATGGACCTGCGGTTACTGGAAATGGAGTACCTTCCGACAACTTTGTACCAAGAAATACAGAGTTCAAGAAACCTGTGGATTGAAGCTTGTCTATGAAACAAGGTTTGAGCCAGGATTATGCCGTTTGTGCCGCCAGATTGAGAAAAAGCAGAGCCGCTGTGCGGGTTTGTCCCAGGATCTTCAACGTTGGGGAGGAGACACTAATCGAACTGCCGCCATCGAACGAGCACGCCGTCGGATGGAAGAAGTTGCCGATCAGATTTACCGCATGAGAGAGCAGCATAACTGCAGGGTGGAAGCTGCGCCACAAAGTATTCTGGTGGAGTCTAAAACGACTGTAGATCATGTTTCATCTGAACTGGTCGAAGCATCGGTTGTGGGCACAGATAACGACCCCGGCGCTGCTGGTGTAACCACCGACGAAATCCAGCCAATCCGCCCACTCACCACGATTCCCCCAGACGCACCAGTTTTCTTTGGAGATCCCACCCAAGTCAGCTTCAGAGTAGGTCGCGATGATCTCGATGATGATCTCAGTAGTGATGGCTCTGGTAGCTGTATGTCTTCATCTACTGCCCCTACTTCAGTATCTGGTGGAGGGGGGCTAGAACAACGTGAAGCGAATGAGGCCTTCGTCGACCTTCTCTACAATAGTGTGGACTTGCGAAAGCTCATACATCCATCCCTGTATGGCAAAGAGATGAATCGCAAAAGACTAGTAGGCAAGCTTCGAAAACTACTCAAGCTGCTCGGGCAAGATTTGGAAGCTGAAATACGCAGCTCAGAATCAACACGCATGGCACTTTTCTTTAAAAGATCATCCAGACAACTGTCTTCTGAGATTATCAGTGGGCTGTCGAAAGAAGAAAGAGGATATGAGGAAAGAGTGCCTAGAGATAAGGAAGTCGATCCGGTATCCGAAGACGACGAGCTAGTTGAATCTGATTCTGAAGATGAAGCAGATATTCGGCCCAACATGCCCGGCCTCAAAAGCTTGATTGTCTCCACAAACTCGTTTTGCGCATTCATCACGCGTTTAGTTGACTTCGTTGATCCGTCTTTTGAGGCACGGCTGAAAAGACTGGTCGAGTCAAAGGCCAAAGGAATGAACGGTTCTGACATTCGTCACATCACAGAGGTGGTATCAGAACTCTCATACTCGAAACCAAAAACCATCACCTTGTCGGCATATGGGGGGATATCATGGATTGGCAAGTCTATGGCTTCCCTCAGGGCGTTGCTTCCGGATGGATGGGACTGGTGGCCACTGAATGAGCCACGACTACAGCCACTACCCAATTGTGTTACACTCACTTGGACTTGTGTAAGTATCCGACCAAATTACTGGAGATTTTCTAACAAATACAGGTATGCGGAGACATCCGAAGAGAAGTTGTTCCGAAAGCATTCGCAAGGGACGTGATCAAGATCAGAGAACAGACACTACCTATGTCATCTCCACCATCTAGCGCACCACCAAAATTCTCTATGGCTGATACCAAACCATCTCCCACTCCATCTGGCAGCCATAGCTTACATATCTATCCGCAAAAGTCAATGCAAGATCCTACACCGTTTACTCGGACTTCTATTGTATCAGATGCTCTTCCGGTAACAATATCGATGCCATCAATAAGTCGCTACATTATGTTCTTTGTGAACTCTGGAGGGTTGCAACTAAAACCCATTGAGTCCAAGTCTCTATGTAACGAGCAGCTCTTCTGCCAATTGAGAGCTGAGTATCAGCAAGCCAAGGGCTGGTTCAAGACATGGTTCGGTCTCATGACATTTTCCCATTGTGACTTCCACCAGGTAGGCCCAGGTCCATGACATACTTGTACCACAGCTGACGTAGTACGATTGTTAGTTTGAGCAGTGGCACGAAAAACGATATTGCGAACGCCGTAGTGGTGTCCCTCCACTTTGCGACAAGGATTATTACTATCAGCCCAGACCACTTGACGAGCCTCCAATATCGAAGCACGAGTTTTACGACCGCTTCTATGGAAGGATTGACTCTGAGGCTTGTATAGTGACACGCCAGAGAATATGCAACGAGTGCGATGCAGTGGATAGGATTCCGCAGAAGAAAGAACTTGGCAGTTTCATTGGGGAGAAAAGACCTAGGTTTTATGGCATCATCGCGAGAGAAAAGAAGTCTGGATTGAGAGTGCTCATTTATATCGTGGTCTCTTGTGTTCCAGGCCTAATGTTCTTCTTCCTCTGGCTGTTTTGGAAAATGGAGAATTTGCAGGAAGCTTCTGTGCTTCTTATGTTGTCATTCTCGCTCCTTGGTATCCTGTATGCCGCCCAGCTTTTCTAGAAAACTCGAGTGTGCGCGAAAGACATGCCATATCTAAATCTTCTGCTTCGCATCAGCCTTCTTCTTATAAATGTATTAATTAAGAGTTTTAGGGTAGAGATAGCATTAAAGAGGGAAAATATAATATTAATTATAAGTACCCTTAGAACTATATATAACAGTTAATCTTAAGTTACTTATTATATATAAAGTTCTCGCTTCTTCCATAATAACCTATATATTTAATAATATATATAAGTCTATGACTTCAGGGTAGAGGCTGCATAGCAAAGTATTCAGGTGGAGTCAAGACCGACTGTAAATTATATGTCATCTGAAATAGTTCCATATTCCACAAGAGAGACATTAATGCAGTAAACAACTAAATTAAGTACAATATAGATCTATTATAGACCTTAGACATGCTCCGAAGCTCGCCTCTTAGGATTAGGATCATTATTATGCAGCTTTTCCGCGACAATGTCTTGGCAAGGTGCCTTCCAGCCTGCAACACACGACTGTCGTTGGCATATGTTTACCGAAAGGTTTGGAAAACACGAGTTGAAAGTGCTTACTTGGCGTATGTCGAGCTGGAATCCTCTCTTCAAACATCAGATCGATCTCTTCGAGACTACGCCCCTTAAGCTCAGGGTAGTAGAAGAACGCCCAGATGCAAGCCACAAAGGCGAAACCACCATAGATAAAGCCAACTTTGGCTCCGAGGTTGGCGTATCCAGGGTTCATGAGATAGGGGAGTGTAAAGGTAGTAACAAAGTTTGTCAGGTTTTGAACAGTGAAAGCGGCCATGGCTGTCTTGTCTCTGAGCCGAGGAGAGGGTATTTCAGCGGGGATAAGTGTGCCCCTAAGAGATATGATTAATACATTGAAGCCAATGTAATTGGTGGCAGATGTGACCTACAGTGGAACGAAAGATCCTAACAAGAAGAATCCATAGCAGGGGAACATCGAGGCGATGACGAGCTTGGCTGAGTTGCTTGGATTGGGAACAGTACCATCGAGTAAAAGTCCTTGGGCAGGTCAATTTTACGGTCGATGAAGCGATCGTTTTCCATCCAGAAGCCATCGCTCTTCATGAAAGGTGGTAATCGAACGTCCAATTGCGGTTCAAAATTGTAGTGATTGCCCGCGCCGGGAAGATAGGCTAATGACTTGTCGAACCCACGTTGCGACGGCGATGTTTCAGCAGTCATGCCCAGATGCCATTTACCGGACGACACAGTGAAGTAACCAGAGTCTTGTAGGATCTCGGGCAGTGTAGCGACGCGAAAGTTGAGGTAACCTTCGTAGCCAGGTTTACCTTTACAGTTGACCTTGGCATTTATCATGAATTTAGCCATTTGGCCGAGACCTGCTATGTGATTGTCTGTGCCTGAAAGCAGAATCGAGCGAGTTGGAGAGCAAGCTGCAGCCGTGTGGAAGTCTGTCATGCGGAGACCGTCCTTGGCCATCTTATCGAGGTTTGGTGTTGAGATCTCAGAGCCATATGGAGATGTGTCGCTGAAGCCCAGGTCGTCAGCGACCATGATTAAGAAATTGGGCCGTCCAGATGAAGTCATTATGAAATAAAGTGAGTGATCGTATGTGTTGTGGTTTATTCTGAAAGGACAAGGACGATAACCCAACAGAGATGATATACCAAGAAGTCAGTGTCTTTACCGGGATTAGTTGCGAAATTGGAGACAATGAAATACCCCTCTATCTCCGGGGATGTATATGCGAAAAGAAGCCGAGATATTTGGACACAGTAGAGCTAGTGTCGATATGGAGGGTTGAAAGCGGAACTCCCGACCCAACTCGATCCAGCCGAACTGTCATCACCTCGGATCACGAAACTCTTTACTGTGGACCATTAAGACTTTGAATCTACACAATGCCGCTTCTTACCAATTGAAGACTTACGTGGCAGGCTCCGTGCAATATAATGAGAGATAGGGCGTTGGTCAAGCAAATGTTAGGGGGAAACGAATGATTCTAAGTTCCTACGGTGACTAGTAACGACAGGCAGTCGGTTCGAGGTTCAATCTTTTGGGCATTCAGGACCCGACTCGTGTCGATCTTAACTTCGGTAAATACCAAGGAAACATTCTTGGGCGTCTGACTCATATTCACTATGATATTCATCCCCAGGTCTCGGACTTCGGTAGACCACTAATAGTACCGTTGAGGATCCGGGGTAATATACGACTAGCCTTAGATGTCAACATTGGTCATACGTATATATCAGGTACTAAGGCAGTTCTTTGTCTGGCTATCTGGTCTTCTTTCTTCCCATTCATATTTGTTCTAGCTATGTCTCGCACCATTCAACAGTATTCAACAGTTCCTACCATGAAGTTGTCTTCACTCTTCCTTGCATCAACTGTCTCGGTCACGGTGGCCAGTCTAGGCCCTAAAACAAAGGGTTCACGTAGGCCCAATTTCGTACTGATCATGTCTGACGATCAAGACAAGCATCTCAACTCGCTTGACTACCAGTTCGCAGTACAGAAACATATTTCAAACCATGGTACTGTGTTTGACAGCCACTATTGCACAATGGCACAGTGTTGTCCTTCGCGCGTCAGTTTCCTCACGGGTAGACACGGACACAACACTCACGTCACCGATGTTGCACCGCCGTATGGTAAGCTTGATGATCCACGGAAGCCAATATCTGGTAGGTATGCGGAATGAAACTGACGGCTTTGACAGGAGGGTATCCAAAATTCATCGAACAAGGCTTCAACAAACAGTACTTACCTGTGTGGCTGCAAGATGCAGGTTACAACACTTACTATGTGGGAAAGTTCATGAACTCGCACAGTGACGAGAACTACAACAGACCCTACCCCGCCGGATTCAATGGAACAGATTGTAAGTTTACCTCAGTGACCTCTTCATAGTCACGAAATCTTCTAACTAATCACTGTTACCGTAGTTCTTATTCAACCAAACATTTACAACTATTGGAACGCCTCCTTCCAGCGTAACCACGATGAGCCAGTATATTACCCAGGAGAATACAACACTGATCTGGTGAAGAACAAGTTGCTCTGCTTTCTTGACGATGCTACTGACAATATCAACACACGGCCTTTTTTTCTCTTTGCCATGCCAATCGGACCTCACACAAAGGTTGTTCCTACGGACAATGGAGTTGTATTTACACCCCCAGTACCTGCTCAACGTCATGCACATCTGTACCCGGACGCAAAGATTCCTCGCACAAAAAGCTTCAATCCCTCGTCACCCAAGAATATCAGCTATCTCAAAGAAATGCCAAGGTTGAACTCGACCGTGGTTGATTACTTAGATGAGTTCTACCGGATGAGGCTACGTGCTTTGGCATCAGTGGATGACATGGTAGATGACATATTTGCAAAACTTGAACAGCGCGATCTTCTCGATAACACGTATGTCATTTACACAACAGATAATGGCTACCACATGGGTCAACACCGGCTGCAAGCCGGGAAGACGAGTTGTTACGAAGAAGATGTCAATATTCCCTTTATGATTCGGGGACCGGGTGTTCCCAAGGGTGCTGTGATGAAGCACCCGACGAACCATGTTGACCTTGCCCCGACGATTTTCGATCTTGCAGGAATTCCCCTACGTGACGACTTCGACGGAACACCAATGCCCATAAAAGATCAGAAGAAACCTCAGAATTATGAGAGCATCAATGTAGAGTTTTGGGGTGTAGACGACATTGCAGAGGGAAAGTATGGTGCCGATTGTAAGTTTCCCTAACACCCTCTATAACAGTTAACTTTTATTCAATCATTGTATGCTAAATTGAACCTTCTTCTTTAAAATCCCATGTGTTCAACAACACGTGCAAGTCCATTCGCATTATAGGTTCTGGATATAACCTCATGTACAGCTCCTGGTGTACAAATGAACGCGAGCTGTACGACATGCATGTAAGTTATGGATCCATTGCTCGATGCACTGCATCCAATATCTAATCTCATTACGATTACAGACAGACCCTTATCAAATGGTAAACCTTTACCAGTCGACGGGCTTCCTCCTCGGGAACCCAGTCGAAAAGGTGACCTCCCGTCTTAACGGCCTTATGATGGTTCTCAAGCGATGTCAGGGTCAACAGTGTGTCTCCCCTTGGAATACACTACATCCAACGAGTAATGTTAACAGTCTACGCGACGCACTTCACTCAAAGTATGACGCGTTCTATGAAAAGGACATGCCACAAGTATTTTTTGAGGAATGTGTGCCGGGTTTTATCATCTCCAAGGAAGGCCCTCAAATCCCGTCAATGTTTGGCAAGACGAAGGAGGAAGCGAAATATGACTTCTTGAAGGGATCCCATTGGGCGGATTGGGCATAAGTCTGATACAGATACGTTAGATCAAAGTGTCATTTCATCTATCTATTGATACATCATTCTCATCTAATGGACGGATTCATGAATGTGTAAAGAAGGGTCGGTGGTGGGCAGTCTTACACCAAATATGATCTAATATATATATTAGTTACGGACTCAACAATGACTACTCTTTTCTAAACAGATCTATTGATAATATTTATTAATTACAAAGTACGCCTATGTACCTTTGGTCCTACGATCATGCAAATCGTCTACATCAAAAACTGGGTTAACCGCGAAATCGAAATCAACTGCTATTAAAAGAGAGCCTGAGAAAGTAGAAAAAAGGTACAAAGCAGCAAATACATGGACAAATTCTATCCATTTGTATGAAGATTACAGCCATATAAGAAATATTCCAAATCATCAAATTGGTTGAAATAAAATCAAGCCTTTCTTGCTATCATGTACCCTTAATATTGCCGAAGCCTATCGATGGATATACGTCAATAAACGTGACAACCAGCTCCGCGAAGTCACAACTGGACTAGCAGGCTGTGCTACAACTGAGAATCGAGTAAACGAATTCTTCGCGAGAGCTTCGTGAACTTCTTTATAAGCATCGTAGCCGTATAGCCATGGCTGGACTTCGGGACAGGTCCAGCGACTAGGAAAGGGTGCCTTGAGTTCTTTTTTCCCCAGCTGAGATAAGAATATCTCGTCGCGTTTCACTTGCTCGGGCCCGTCGACCATATGGAATGACTCCCGCTGTGCCAAGGTAGGTTGTTAGCATACACCCTCTATGTTTGAATGTAACCGGGGAAACAAGTTTCTGAATACACGTACCTGCTTAAATGTTTCTCTCACAATCGCCTCTCCACGATTCTTACGCATCTTCTCATAGAGCTTCAAAGCTTCGGGAATTTGGTTGCGAGCCTCAACAGCGCCTAGTAAGAGTCCCAACACTGCGCCGTCCTCGATCGCTGAGTTTGCGCCTTGTGCTAAATACGGGAGCATAGGATGACACGCGTCCCCACTAGTGATCAATTAGCTACTGTCGTTTTTTGGACTTTGTAAATAATAGATGACATACATGAAGACAAAGTTGGATCGGTCGTTGATCCAGTGTGGCATTTCGTCGTCTTAAGAGAATTGGTTAGCTTAGAACTAACACCCAATGCTTCCAAGTAGTGAACTCACGATGCATTAGCTTCCATCTGTCAACTTCGGTCACAAGGTCAAGAAAGCGAAGTAGGATTGGATCCCAGCCTTCAAACAGGGCTTTCATCTGGTCAACCGATCCGGGAAGCCTACTGGCTCCTGGTGGGATATCGTCTGGAACAAGCAAGACAATGTTGTACATATTGCCGCCTCGGAGAGAGTAACCTACAGCATGTGCCCCAGGTCCGATCCAGAAATGGCACGAACAGTGCTTGACCCAGTCGATCAACTCGGGATCTTTAATGTCATCCAGATTGAGAACAACTCTATACGCCAGATCTCCCGTCGGCTTGGGCATATCTTTAATGCCGAGAAAAGTACTGCGACATCGCGACCACAAGCCGTCGGCGGCGATAATCAGATCAGCCTTTGCCTCTGTTCCATCCTGTGTGGTAATTTTGGGAGTATTAAAGTCGATGTCTGTGACCTTTTGTGACAACTTAAGCTTGGCGCCTAGCTCTTGTGCTCGTTCTAGTAGGGATAATTGGAGATCGACTCGGTGGACGTCAACGAAGGGCGCACCGTATTGTTTTCGAATCTTCTTGTCAAAGTCTTCTTCCAAAGCTAGGAGCTGACCTGAATAGCGGTGGACAGCGAGGTAGGTGGGCTCAGCGACGGAATCCCAGAACCTTTGGGGCAGGTTCCACTGGCGCAGCAGACGAGACGCGTTAGGTGTGACTTGCAGTCCAGCACCGACCTTGAGGAGAAAAACGTTAGAAGATGTTAGTTGTACAGATATTAAGTGATTAAAGCTTACCTCTTGAAGTGCAGTCGCAGACTCGAATATGGTGACTTTATGTCCCGACAGTGAACACGACACAGCTGCAGCAAGACCACTAAGCCCAGCCCCTACGATGATGATATCCAGTGGGACAGGGCTCCTCGGGTGGGTAAATATGGCTTTGCTATGATTGTCCATCTCGTCTGATTCGACAAACAGCGTTGTATGGAACTCTTGAGTGCGTGTGAAACAAAAACAATCGCTAGGCCAAGGCTGGGCAGCTTGGTAAATGTATACCGCGAAAAGTTCAAAAACATTTCTTGAAACTAAGCAGGCTCAATGTCTGCCATTCCAAGGCCATAGTCTAGACCAGCGCTACCAAACCCCAGCATGCTATGCGGCGTATCAAGTTGTCGCCAACTGAATCTGGGATCCGGGGGTGATCCGATACCCTGGTCCATGCTCGCCAAACTGTCCCGAGTGTATTCGGAAATTCCGAGTATTTTGTCGTTGACCCACTACCATTATGTCCCGGGAGGAACTACTTTTCAAGATCCCGACCTCGGCTATAGAAGTCGGATCCTGACTTGTCTTGAAACGGTCAAGCGCCGAACGAGAAGAGAAGTAACAAAAGTCCTACTGATGCAGTCATCTACAATCACAGCGATCAAAATAACCAGCCCTTCGATCATCGACTAAACTTCACAATGAGTCCAAAAGGTCCTTATCGTCTCATGACTGTCAACACAGCACCAGAACGGGCCAAGCGCGTCATTGGTGCTATGGTCGAGAACCTCAAAGAAAGCTACACAATTGATTATGTCGTCAATTCAGAAAGTAAGTCGCACATAACTGCCGTCTTGAAGATAGACTCATAACAATTTCGGGTCAGGAATTGAAGATGTTCGCGCTCTAGTGGAGGAGTACCGTCCTGATGTCTTGGTATGTTAACAGTGTGCAAGCAGACGATTTTCTGTACTTACACTTTCTAGTTTACCGCTTCGATGTGGACTGAAGAACAGAGCAGGGAAGTGGAGGAAACGGCTAGAAAGATTGTTCCCGAAATCAAGTTTCATGCAATTCCATATGGTCTCCAAATAGCGAAAGGTCCCGACGCTATTGTTGAATATCTCATTGAGAAGGTACCAGCGTTGCTGGAAGCTTGAATGAATAGATCTAGATGGACGGATATCAGGGTATCATAAGAATTGGCAGGTAGAAACATAAGAAACGTAAAAATTAGATTACTTATGCTACTTGGTTCGCAACTCCTAGACCGCTTATGTTTCCACCTCAATAACTACATGGTCCTTCTTTGTAGCATCATCGCTTTTGACTTCACTTATGAGCAGAGGGTTTGTATCGATGTTCCATTCTCGGAGACTTTTATTAGATGACCCATTGTGGATTCATAAAAATATCCGAGTGACAATAACAATGCAAGTATGGGATAGCTAGAAGCACACTCTTCTTCATATCATTTCCCTCCTTCACTAAGATTCATTCTTGAAAGTACTGACTAAAGTGCCAATATGAGGCAGAATCTCCACGGAAAACTCATCTCCATCACTGATAGTAACCTTGGGTTGACGTCCAACGCCCACCCCAGCAGGTGTACCGGTAAGAATAATTGTTCCGGGCAGCAGTGTTGTACCTTGAGACAGGAAACTTACTAAGGTCGGAATATCGAAAATGAGGTCACTATTCCAGGAACGTCAGACAAATTCGTTGAGAAGCAACAATCGGTCGGAACTTACTCGGCACCGCAGTCTTGCAGGACTTGATCCTTCTTCAAACCACGGATATGGAACATTGAAGGGTCAGGCAAAAGATCCTTGGAAACTAAAGACGGACCTAATGGACAAGAGCCGTCAAAGCCTTTGGAGAAACACCATTGAGACTGGCCAAATTGGGTGGTACGGCTGGAGATATCGTTCGCGGCCGTGTAGCCCAGAACATACTCCATCGCTTCCTCTTTGGTTACGTTTTTGGCTGCCCTGCCTATGACCACAGCTAGCTCGGCCTCGTAGTCGCCGCAGTCATCAATCTGTGTCAGTTTCGGCAGAGGGGTGATAGATGGCCAGGGGTTCCCTATTGAGGTACTGGGCTTTCTACCAGGACAGGTCAGAATGTTACTCATAGTACGGTTTTTGTTGGTTCGACTTGCAGGAAAAGGGTAGGTACTGTTGGAATATCCAGACCAACTTCTGCAGCATGACTCTTGTACTTTAGGGCGTGATGATTAGTTAACTGTACATCAAGGCGTTGGTTCTTCATCTTACGTTCAACCCAATGCATCTGATGGTACCAGTCTCGCTACTGTCTAGCGGCGAAAGAATACGGCTTACAACGGCTGTTTCTCCCGTCTTCTGGCCTGGATTCAAGACAGAGAGACCGGAAAAGACATGGACCTTGACTTCGCGACCCTGGCGAAGTGCAACACCAATGTCAAGACCATCTTCTGCTGGTTGACCAATAAGAACCTTTGCAGGTTCTGTGGTTGAAATGAAACGCACGAGACCTATAGATTGTGTCAGAAGGTTGATTTGGCGAATATGAGTGAACTAGGTCGTCCATACGTGAAAACTGTCGCAATGCCATGGTCACAGGCGAAAGGTTTAGTTGAGAACGGGTAGATAACAATTTACTTGTTTATTATCAGTGGGAAACATTCCATTCTCTTATCTTTACTCGGTCAATTTGATCAGAATACTTACACCCCTCTTGCCCTGATTAGTGTTGCTCAGTGCCGCATTCGGAACACTAATTTCTGACCCGACTTCGACTTAGGCTTCGGCTTCTATCAGAAACTCGGAAGCGGATTATGGGGCCTCGACATTGCCGAAGTCCGGTCCGGCAATGCTTGTCGTACCACTTTGGCAGTCCAGCGAAGTAATCACCCATGATGAAAGAATAGATAGACAGTCAGATTTCGAATCAAACAGTTACTGTCGATTCTCAAATACATGCACTATTCCAATATTACCAAACCCCAATCTATTATCCCCATCATTCCGCATCAACATACATTCTAGCAAGTTAACTTCATACCTGTGGCCATGGCATCAGTAAATTGTAGTGAAGGGGCGTCATATCGCCAATTCCTCCCGGATCTTTCTACGCCAAGGTTCACCACTATGAAGAAACAAGAGGCCCATGAATACGCTGAAGCCTTCAAGAGCGGGGGAAACCCACCTTGGCTCCACGGCTTGTACAAACACTGGATCAGTTTACTTGAGGACCCGTTCAAGGGCGTTACCAGCGACGGTAAGTGTTGTCAAAATGATAACCGTTATTTGAGCTGGTATCTGACAAGAGAAAAACAAAAGGCTATGTTAGGCCAGGACTCTTCAACCTACAGGATGAAGGAATTCCAATTCATGACATTACCAACGCTGCCAATGCCGTTGTTGGAGCATCAACCAAGGATCAGGTCCAGCGAATGATGCTTCATATTGATTCACCTGAATGGCGAACTTGGTCGAATCCAGAATTTCTCCTAAGCGATAAAGGAATTCGGTTGGATGAAGTCAGCAGCGATCTTCGCGATCGAGTCATGAAGGTTCTACAAGCGACGTTATCAACCAACGGATATGAGAAAGCAGTCGGCGCCATGAGAATCAATGGTTTCCTTGGGGACTTGGTCGAATCACCAGCAGTAATGAATGAATTTTCTTACAACTTTGTCCTCTTTGGTAAACCTTCAACAGATAGACCTTGGGGCTTCTCTTTCTATGGACATCACCTTTGTCTCAGCATCTTCCTATACAAGACCCAAATTGTTATATCACCTTGGTTCACCGGTGCTGAACCAAACGTAATCGACCATGGACCCTACAAGGGGACCAGAATTTTACACACCGAGGAAAGGCTAGGTCTGGAGTTGATGCAAAGTCTTGACGCAGCGAAACAAGGCCAAGCTCAAATCTACAAAGACATGCATGATGACGAGATGCCTCACGGTCGGTGGAACCACGACGATCAAAGGCATCTTTGTGGTGCATATCGAGATAATCGTGTTATACCTTATGAAGGGATTCTAGTTTCTGATATGGACGACGTACAAAAGTCTATTGTGGAACAGATATTCGAGCAGTACCTCGTCTACCTCCCAGACAAAGCCCGCGAAATGCGCCTCGACAACATCCGTCGATGGTTTCACGAAACATACTTTTGTTGGATCGGAGGCTTTGGTGATCAAGACCCCTTTTATTATCGATTGCAAAGCCCAGTAGTTATAGTCGAGTTTGATCATCATTCTGGGGTTTTCTTAACCAACAGTGAACCTGCCAAGTTTCACATTCATACTCTTCTACGCACACCAAACGGGGGTGACTATGGAATGGCACTGCGGCTCATGATTCCAGGCAAGGAGCAAGGATTTCTGTGGGAGGAAAAGGCTTGATCGTTGAAAATTATACATTTTCTATCAGACTGCACAAGGGCCACATGGCGCTGCTCACTCTGGCTGTGTGCTGTGATCAAGGCTCTTGTGGAGTTCGTCAAAGACAGTTATCATTTCGCCCAGTGGAAAGTCCAAAAATTCGAAGCCAGCCAACTCAAACTGCCGCCTACCATTAGTAGATTCTCCAAGGTGATATGAAGTCAAGTGATCACTTACGTCCAAGGACGTCCATGGACCAGGTGTAGGGGCCTGTTGAACGTTGATAGAGTCCGAAACGACGATTCTATCCGATGTGCCATTGGGAATAGTGTTGAGCTCTCGCAAAAAGTGCTTGATGACTTCTGCAGCACTCCGCGCCACTACTGATTCGTCCATGGCTTCTAGAACCTCCATGGCCGTTTCAATCAAGGCAAGGTTGCTTGTGTTGGGGCGCTCCTTTGTTCGCGACTCATACAGGAGTAGAACAGAAGCTGCGATTGTGATGTATGTTGTGTTGTACCACCTGTCATTATTGCATAAGCCAATCTGCCACTGTTATGATCAATGATGCTTCTTACCATGTCCGGAAGTAGGTGTGGACCTTGTATGTCTCGTGCATAATTTCTATAGTCCTTTGAGCGGACGACACACATTTGTCTAATGCTCCTTTCAACGCATCCGACGGTCGTTCGTCGGGCTCTGGTGTGCTTCGAGTGAGAAATGGTCGGAATAGAAGCATCATGACATTGTAGTATTCTATCATAACCCAGTTAGGATTAGTATTGAAGATATCTCTGAGAATACGTACTGAGTTCCAGAATAAGTCTTTGTTTCCGCCGCCAATCTGGGTCTCTTAAAGACATGTTTCGTCGTTGAGGTAGGCCATCAAGCCAAGTGTCCAACTCACACTCTATTTGACATGCCAAAGCAATGGTCTCAACAATTGGTAATTGAGAGTGATAGATCCCTATAGAGACCTTTCGCATGATCCGACCGAACTGTACCATGGCTGAGATGATGGCGTATTCGGAATCGTCGATTGGGGGTATTGCGCGGTTGTGATATTGGTCTTGGCCTAGCGTGTCGGGTCGACCAAGAAGAAAACTCATTTCACTGATGAGCCAATTAGTTCGTAAAAGAAGACTACCGAAGAGCAAGTGAGATACGAACATTTCCAACGAGTAGATACCCCTGTTTAATTCGTGTCAGTCAAAGTCAAACACCGAACGAGATGCTGTAGTCCTAACTTACCACCATGTTCTTGACATTGTTTGAACATTTTTGGCATTTGGGCTGTTCCTTTCACGGTTCATGCCTGCAGCCAGGCAGGAACGTATTGCCGAGCCCAGATACATGTAGGCAACTATTTTGATATTAGCATAAAGCCAAAGGTGCCTCCGTAGTTTGTTTAACATATACTCACGATTTGGATTTAGTTCATTCTGGCATACCTTGGCCTGTACGCGAAGCACAGTTAGCTCCTGTAGATCCAACACAAGCACATTCACATACCATGACATAGAAGCACTGTATTGTCTCCATTTGACTGCTGAACTGTATGTCATCTAGAAGCGTCTGGGCTTCAGCAAAAAGCTTTCTGCTCCATTGGAAGCGACTGAGGCCATCAAGCGTATCCTCATTCCAAGTACGAGTCAAGGCACCCAAGGACAATACGCTCAAGTAGAGAACGATAAAGTGCACATCACTATGGTTTTTGCCGCGCCAAAGCCCATCGGAGCGGGTCAGAAAGTCTTCTTTGTCAATTATCGGGTGAACATAGTGTATACCTCCAAAGTAGCCTTCGATAAATGTGTTGGCCCGCTTTGAATAGAATCCGCTGGCAGCGAGGGTACCAGTCAGATCTGAAGCAAAGCTTCGTCTTGACACGAAACTGGGGTTGTGCAATACTGAGACAAATGAGAACGGTTTGCGCTCGGCTGGATTAGATGACATGAGTCTCTGTTCACGCAGTCTTTGCAGATTATCCAAAAAGGACATGGAAGACGTGTTGCCGTGGTACTCGATGCCGTTGGTATGCTGATTCAATTCTGCGATTTCGCTCTCCTCGCTAGGCGAAATTGCTGGGGCCTGGACTTGGCCGTTTGATGGATCGCTGATGGACGTGGGCGGTAGTCTGGTCCTGGCCGATACTGGCGATTGAAACCATTCCTCATCCTGTCGTTGGACATGGTTCCCAAAGAGCTGAATTCCAGGACCAGGGCTCGGTTCTTGGATATCAAGATTAAGCGGCCCTACATCATTACTGATATCGCTTTGATGCTGCAGTTAGCATTGAGGCCACGTTTACAGGGTAGACGCATAAAGACTACTTACCTCGTGAGCGATGCTCGATCGTTCACTGGTCGATAACCTCTACCATACTTGCATTCGGCGCCGCTTCCTACCAGCCATCTCGTGTCAGTTCAGTCAGGATTTCCAGCGATGAGACGACCCAACATACGCTTGCAGTGACTGCATGGTTGAGCTTCCGAGCACTTGTACTTCTTTAGTCGACACCTATCGCAAGCGAGGACTGCACGCGGAACTCGACGCCTTTTGGTGGCTGGTGCGGACGCGTCATTCCCATTTGATGACTGTGTCTCCATCTCGACCGCGAGCGGTTCACGGTGAAGCTTTTAATTGTCGATCCAATTATCAGAATATCCCACCTTAAAAGTTGTAGTGTAACAGAGTCAGGATTGGGGGCTGGCGATGTGATGGTTGGAGCGAAAGGAGTACCAAGTCTACCCCAGACGAAAGAAGCAGTTTTGTTAGGGGGGAAGGGTGACAATACCCGCTACAGCAACCGAACTCTACCACATAACTAATGCCGGGTGCGGGGAAGTGGCGTAAGGTCATTCCAACAGCAAATACAGGGTAAGTCGCGTAAAATAATAATACACATCAACTATCTAGGTAGTTCAATTAATTTTGGATCTTGCTTTTAGTCAGACTCTTGCTAAATATGCTAAAGTAAAACAGATGAAACCTTTCTAATTTCTAACTATCCAGCGTTAAAAAAACAAAAATAAAAAAAACTGAACGTGTCATATGACCATCCCAGAACCTGTTTTCCAGCTGTGTATTATTTTGTCCACAATTAGCTATTCACTTTTTTTGTAGGTGGTGTCTGAAAACTTAAATTGGAAATTACTTAGTCACTACTTTGGTTATTTTATCTATGAATATCGATTTATTCCCGTCTAGCATTGAGCTTCTCGATTGCATCTTTGAGCCTAGCCTGATTCAGAGCAGGAGCCTCATCTGGAAGCACAAAACCCTGGTAAGACTCGCCAGCCTGATGAATCAATTCTTCAATACCTGGTCCATCCGTAAAAGACAACAATCGAACATATCTCGATCCAAAGTCAAGCTTGAAAGATTGGCCTGCGGCAATCATGACTGTTTCACCTTCATGAAGAGCCACCCACTCCTCATCGCCTCTGAGATTGACACGAAGCGTACCCTCCTGCATGCACAAACAATGGTCAACATCCGGAAAGACCAAGTAATCCGAAAACAAAGACGCCTTGTACGAACCAGATGACTCAATACTAGAAATGGCGAATTTCCCTCCACTCTCTTTAGTAGTGATAAAAGGACGAGACATGACACCACCAGCCATCCAACGAGGTCCGGTATTAGCTCGAAGAAAATATGGCTTCAGCTCTCCTGGGAGTACGCTTTCGGTTTCGTCCCATTCTCCTACAGCTGGGGGCTGATAGTCCCGAACGAAATGGACATCAAAGTCTTTGGGAGCTGACATAACTTTGGGTATCACATGCGATTTCAGATCGCGATCGTCATGCTCTGGTACCAGGTTTCCCTCAAACGGTTCACCAATGTAGCGAAAAAAGTCGATCCAGTCCCCTGGCACAACTAAACCGAGTGTTTCCGTGTGGGGACCGAGCAATTCGGGATTGTGAATAATGTTCTAGACAAGGCATTGTCAGATCAATCATCAGTAGCTACAGAGGAGTAACGAATCCACTTACTGGCGGTACATAGGCGAAATCGCCAGGACCCATTATACGGCACTTATCGCCGTTCCAAAGCTTCATGAAGCCTTTTGTTACCAGAAAAACATCGTGGGCTTCTTTGTGATAGTGAAAGCCGGGTGCATCCGACAGGACAGCGCCGCTTTGGAAAACCGACATTTGGCCATTAGTCTGTTGAGTTGAAGCAAGGATACGGAATGTGCCTTTGCTTCCAGGTATGGAAAGACGCTCTCCCTCGAGCTGCTGGATGATATAGCTCGTCCTTGACGGCGGTGGGCTTGTATGAATGGGAATAGGCATTTTGAAAATTGCAGAAAGACGGGTAAATAGTAAGCAGACTTTTCAAATTGGGCACGTCGCTACGTAATATCGAGATGCTGTTGCAAGGTGAAGTTATATAATAACTAATAACTTCTCATAAAGTCACAGACTTGCAACGTGACAGGGTTTACATTAGCGGATACACTAAGAAATCGGCCACTACCATGGAGGCTGTCGGGTAGACAAAAGGTGTGAGGGGTATTCGGGAAATCCGAGAGTGAGGGGTAGCTCGGAACCAGATGACCATGGCCCGAAACAAAGTACCAAGTTACCACACTCCAACAAGGATGGGATGGGCATAAAAACGGTCATATGAGTAAATCCAATCAGTACCGGCTCAAAGAAAAAAAAGAATCCTAACGGAAAAAATCAAGAAAGAAACGATGACTGCGCAAGACAAATTCAAAATCATTTACAAAACTATACAAGGGAGTGGCATTGATGCTACTGTTTTCATACCTCCAAATTCCAAGTCGTCGTGCCGTGTCAGTGAGTGTTTCAAAATTCTATCTTGTCAATTTTCTACAACATCTAACGTCATCTACCATCAGTAATCAACATCCATGGAGGAGCATTCATGCTCGGCGCATCTGAGATGGTCAATCAGGACCAAATTCAGGACTGTCTGGACCGGGGCTGGATCGTAGTCGTTCCTAACCATCGGCTTTGTCCACAGGTAGATTTATTCAACGGTCCAATGCAAGATTGTAGAGATCTTCTCGCATGGATATACAATGGTGAACTGGAACGGTCCATCCACAAGAATTCGCATCCACATATTACCTGCGACCTTGAACACGTTTTTGCTTTCGGAACATCGTCCGGGGGCCATCTAGCCCTGTGTCTGGTATGCATATCAAGTGACTTATACGAGGCAAGTCTATGATACTAACTTTATATCTCAGGGTTTTGGAGTGCCCCGTCCAGTTGCTGGGATCCTTGACTTCTATGGACCTTGCCGCTTTAATGATCCTTTCTGGACAACCGGACTTCCACATATAGCTGCAAAGCTGCCCGCGAACTTGAGCCAAGAATTTATCAATCAGGTCTTTGCAGAGACACCGGTACCTGTACGCGGCGGAGTCTCTCTTGAAGGTCAGGCAGGACCAGCAGGTCCCAATTTCAAGGATCCTCGACAAGCCTTTGCCTTTACACAGATAGCGAACGGACGGGTTATGGATACATGCTTTCCCTCTCGAGACTGGAAAAAGGTCGATCCAATTCTCAACATCGGTCCTCAGTTTCCCCCAACGTATATCGTTCATGGGTTGGCAGATACAATGGTTCCTATTTCTTTGAGTAGGGCTTTGCGAAAGGAGATGGAGAAGAATGGCGTGCAATGTCAAATGGTAGAGATCCCAGATGAAGAGCATACTTTCGCTGCCAAGATGAAAGTCGGTTCGCAAACGTGGGACCTACAAAGACAAGGCTTTGACTTCCTTCAGAGTTTAATAATAAAGTAATGCAGATTTATAGATTATATAATATTATACTTGCGAGGATGAAGACACTCCGGATTACGCTGGGTCGTTGCTACCTTCTCACATTCTGCCGATCTCTACCGCTTTCAAATAGGAAAGTTTTGTATGTTTACTTTTCATCTAAAAATGCCGATTTTTCCCACTCTTCAGCAACGTAATATCGACAAAACAACACAAACATTAGAATATGCCTGCGTTACCAAAAACATACAACAGCATCGATGAATATGCGAAAGATATCATCGAAGTCATTGAAACGCCCCTAGTCCGCCAGATTACCGGGGGCATCCACGTCAACGACTCACTCATCTTTAATGCTTGGGACATCCTGCCTAGGGAATGGACATCCTGGTGGACATCTTTTCCAGATCATCGCATAGTCCAGCAAGACTTGATAGACAGTATTCAAGAGTCGGATCCTTCAATCGCGGCAAATGAAGAAATAGATAAAGTCCAACGACCTCCACCCCTCACAGACCGTCCAGAGTCATTATCTAAGTGGCTTAAGAGCATCCAGTCACTCGCCCTCCCACGACATCAGCGACCTGGCAACGTCATAACCCTCCCAGAGATTCTAACAAATCGCATGAAGACTAAAAAGATTGCAGAGGTCTCTACAGCCGCTGCATACATCCATGACGTGTGCCAAACCAATAACATAACCCACGTCATTGACATGGGCTCGGGCCAGGGGTACCTCTCGATTTCCCTAGCCTACCTCTTCCCAGAACTACACGTGCTAGCCATCGACGGCAGCGAGTCCCAGATTGCAGCCTCCAAAGCCTGCGCAGGTAGTCTTGGCATTCCTGAAAGCAGAATTCAGCATATGCAGCGCTACATTGACGGCACGCCACCTTTGGCGGATGAGATAGCTGCCTGGGCCGGAGGGGAGAGGTGCATACTCGTCGGCCTCCACGCGTGTGGAAATCTCTCTGAGCATATGTTACGGTACTTCTCCACTGTCCCGTTCATTGTGCGTCTAGGTGTCGTTGGATGCTGCTACAACCACATCGTCCCGCGTTCAGCCACTTATCCTGGGGGATTTCCCATCAGTACAATGATGCGAGAGAGAAATGTCTCCCTGAGTGCTACGGCGCTTATGACGGGTTGCCAGGCACCGAATAACTGGGAAAGGGCGGATCCAAGCAAAGAAGAGTCGGTTTACTCCAAAAGGCGCTTCTACCGAGCCTTGTTGGAAAAGATCTTTCATGATAAAGGGATAGAACTCGAGAAGGAGGAAAGACCAACATGGGGTGTGCTAAACGGAGATATGGCTAGCTTTGATGCGTTTGCACGCAGAGCAATTGGGTACCTGGGCGTTGATGAGAGCAAAATCAGCGACGCTGACCTGGTGGCTTATGAGGAAAGGTATCGAGGATATGAAGGCAAAGTGGCGATTCTCTGGACGCTCAGTGTCATCTGCTGCAAGGTTGTCGAGAGCGTAATTGCTCTTGATCGGTACTCGTTCCTTACAGAGAATGGGGGGCAAAATGTTGATATTATACCGATCTTTGATTATAAAATATCACCACGGAATTTAATGCTTGTAGCTGACAAGACATAAATGTATAATTTAGAGGTGCGTTTTAACTGAGATTGAAATTGGCCAAAAGTTCATCAGACTATGTTAGTTCAACCCACCAGATAAGTCAGCACAGTTCAGAATGCTCCAGGCAACAGTGGCACATTAAGAGCACCTCTGTATCATGATATTTGTATTGTTGCGTTCCAAACCAGCATCTCGCCGTCCGTATCTTCTGCCTAGTCATTCTAACTTGGGTATACTCAAACTCTCATCTCTTTAAAGCCATCCTTCCAGAACATGAAATAAGGTGTGATACCATCCTCCCGATATCTCATTATGGCAATCCTACATGAGTTAGCACGCATCATGTAAGTATATCCACACCCGTAATACATACAATCCATCGACGTTCTGACTTTCTCCAGTGAAAAATTCGAAGTCGCCGAAGTTAGGAAGGAGTTTTGTCTTCAAAAAATCTTGCGCACGTTTCTGGAAATTGGCAATGTACGCGGGATCCTTTCCAATCTCCAGAAGCCTGCTCTCAACGATCTTGAGATAATCTATATCAACATTAGACCAGATTCAACGTTGCTAGGTTTAATGGAAACCGTACGTTTGATAGAATACATGTAAGACTTTTTGTCATATTCCGTAGGCTGGAGACGGAAAGAGTAAATTACGTTGTTGACTTGAATACCCTCATCAGATTCATTGTCGTCATCGTCTGTAAGTTATTAGTATCTGATGGAAGTTCAAATGATGCATATACACGCACCTACAGCAACCCCATCCATATTGATCATAGCGCAGTCAACTTCGAAGATGATATCATTAACTTCTTTGATAGGATATGAGTCCGAGATCATCTCGTCGCCAGAAGTAAATCCTAATGCGAGGTCAGCGATGTGTTGTAGTTGCACTTCAATGAGCACCAGTGACGGAATCTTGCCTTGTAAATAATCATGATGATGATTTGAAATAGTATAGCTTGGTTGGTTTGTTATAAAATCACAACGACAGTTTCAAGATCCTCAGAGGTAATTATGCTTGATATATGTATCTCTAAATCGACTGGATTGAGTTGGAGGGGAAATTGTAATGCCATTCAGCCAACCTGCAAGGCAACGTCATGGCTGACACTTACTAACCCTAGTATGGACTTCAGCCAGCCTCAATCTGCATTCATCACCCATGGCTGAATAGCCATGGGGGTTCTGTCTACACAACTGCGGCCGAGCGTCGTCAATCTTTACCATTTTTATCTACAATGTCTCACCATGACATCAATCTCAACACTTTACCTTTTGGCGGACTGTCAACGCATGCAGTTTTAGCAGATTTCTGCTCTATCAATGTAGCTCTGATCTTCATAAATTCAAGGTTGAATCTGTTAAGTTGCATAATCTTTAAGACAATTCAAATAATTTATATTGCATTGTCCAGCTACCGGAATCCTTGTTGCTAATGCTGCCATCGCCGTTGGTTGGTATTGATGTTCTGAGCATCGGAGCTAATGGTGACCTCTTTGATAATGCGCATAAAACGGCCTAGCCTTGTAGTAATCCCTTTGCGCTTAAAACAGCAGCGGAAGTAAAAGCCCCATTCAAGACTAGTATACTTCTTCTTCCTTGTGGGTTTCGATCACGCAGTCACTTGTGGGATAGGCGACACAAAGCGAAACATATCCTGCCTTAATTTGATCGTCGCTCAGGAAGGACTGGTCACTTTGGTCGACGGTCCCCGAAACCAAACGCCCAGTGCAGGTAGCACAAGCCCCGGCATGGCACGAATACGGCAAGTTGATGCCCTTTTCCTCAGCCACATCCACGATAAACTTGTCCTCATAACATGAGAAGGTGCGGTCTCCGTCTGGAGTTTTCAATGTGACTTGGTAGGTGGGCATGTTGAGGCTCTTTGCAAAGATGTGTGGACGAGTAGAAGAAGGATGGTACATTGAAGTGGATGTGAGGAGTTGAATAGACTTGTTTTCATAAAGGCTGAATAGACCTTGATAAGTTTGGGGGTTGAAGGTAGATTTACTAGCAAGACAGAGGTTCAGCCAGATGCTCTTATAGTAGTAAGAAGGTGTAATATGCAGCATGGTTACAGAGACAGAACGAAATCACATCAATCTGGTCCAATGGCAAGTGATTGATTTGCAACGTGTCAATTCATACCAGAAGGTAAAAGCGATTATTGCGGTGAGGAAATATTTTCTGTAAAGCAAGGTCAGAGTGAGACAAAAAAAAATCATCTATGTCGACGTTTATCGAATCCTTTGTGATATATCTTCGGGATTGGGCCTCTCGAGTCGGTGTATGAAGTGGCGTTTGCGTAGGTGAGACATTCTGACTGAAATGCATGATTAGCAAGGAAAGATGTTCCAAAGACTCTGTGTGATGACGAAAAGAATGCGGCGAAAGAAAACAGAATTACTAATACAAAAGGAGTCTGATTGAGCGGTTGGCTACGGTAAGTCTCTAGATATTTACTTCGACACACTTGGACGAAATTCAACACTCACGATTTTCCACCCGAAACTCAGCATTGACGCGCATTTAAATTATTCATACCTCATAATCACGTCAGTAGCTACTGAAACTGCTCCAAAGGTCGATAATCTGCCTCACATGGCGGATATCCATACTTCTGAGCCCTCGATTCCAAATCTTTCCTCCGAACAATCACAAGAAACTCGTGTTGCCCGCATGTCGGAGCTGGTCAAGGCTGAGCCAGTTATGCTATTTATGAAAGGAACACCGAAATCGCCCTCATTTCGTTTCAGTCGGCGGATCGTTCGGCTCTTGGACGACCAGAAGATTCTATATAGCTCGTTCAATATCTTCTCTGATGAGGATGTCCGCCAGGGACTGAAGTGGTTTGGTGAATGGTCTAAATTCCCTCAACTATGGGTCGATGGTGAGCTGGTCGGCGGACTGGATATCGTAAGTCTATCTCTATGTTCCGAAACAGGATATTAGTTTTAAAAAGGATATGTAATCAGGTACGAGAGGAGTTTAACACTAAACCCAACTATTTAAGTGAGCATACCGTGGAGGACGATGTCGCTTTCAAGCATGGTAAAAGGATCTAAGACTTTGCATCCGAGGAGATACGGATAAAGTTCTCTAAGTGTTTCCATCTTGCGCTCAGAGCCACTGTCCAGAAACTCAAATACTTTAGCCACAATGGCCATATAGAGAATATAAAACGATTGGCAAATGGAAAGTGCTATCTCATGTCAGCTTTAGGCCCTCACTAGTCGAGCATAGCCACTGATGAGGCTTCTTCAATCAATCTGAATCAGGCAGCTCTTCATAGGTTAAGACCGATCAGAAATATAGCCATCTCTATAATACCTGCTCCCAATCGAGGCTCATCCGAAGTGATATAGTTTGAACCGGAATTAGTTCTGACCGTCCTTCACCTTTTCCTTTCGAAACTTAGAGACAACAAACACACGATTCGCAAATATTTCCTAATTGCATCAATTTCCTAAATACCTATTGTCTTTATACAGTTAGAGATTCAGTTTCAGTCGGGAACATTTTGAAACAGTATTAAGAACACCAATAAGAGTACAGATAATAAGCCGAGGCTTGTATTAGCTCTCATCTCTCGGATAGTGATGTGGTGAAACTGCCGAGGCATACGCTGTTTCATCCTCATTCCCACTTATGATCAATAAGGTTAATTTTCATATTCGTGAATATTGCCGTATTTGGACAAAACGCCAAGTTTTCAAAGGCCGTCTATGAAAACTTCCATCACTTACTGATAACTATATAAGGTTGTCTCTATGTGTTGATAAATCCCATTATACAGACACAATCATCAATACACTTTCGCTTCTATCTTCTCGTTCTTTCTATATCGACTGCGACGATACCTTTTTATTCATTCTTTCGTTCATTTTTCGTCCTTCAGGAGCAGGTCTCAGAAGAACACCAAGTATCACAAGAATATATTGTTACTCATTATTTAAACCAGCCAATAACTACTCTACCTTTATCATCACTATGCAGCCTCTCATCTGTCTTCTCACTCTCTCCTCCTTGGCCATGGCCTTTGACCAGTCGGCCAGGCAGAGTAAGCGCCAACTTAGTGACAGAGTCCGCAGCACGGCCAACGAGTTCAAGGATGATGGCTGCAACGACATCATCTTTGTCTGGGCTCGTGGCTCTACCGAGATTGGTAACATGGTATGTTTGCTACTAAATTTCGCGATGTGAAATTGAATGAGTCCGTCTCTTACAATGAAACAGGGAACGATCGTCGGTCCCGATGTCGCCAACAACCTCAAGGACGCATTCCCGGGCCAGGTAGCTGTGCAGGGGGTTGACTATGCTGCTCTGCTCTCAACCAACTTCGTCCCCGGTGGTGCTGACCCTGTCGGCATCCGTGAGATGGAATCTATTCTCAGCGATGCTATGAGCCAATGCCCTGACTCCGTGATTGTCACTGGTGGTTATTCGTAAGTCACTGTGCGTTGACCGCGTTCTCAACTTTTGCTAACGTTTTGTCCTTTCAAATAGCCAGGGCGCAGCCATCAACCACCGTGTCATCGAGGACCTCCCTCAAGACCAACAGAGTCGAATCTCTGGTGTCATCATGTTCGGCGACACCCAAAACCGTGCCGATGACGGCCAGATCCCCAACTTCGACCCAGCCAAGACAGAGATTATCTGTGCCTCGGCACCCCGTGACACTGTATGCGATGGTATCCTCACTGCCGCTGTTCTACCGCCTCATCTTTCCTACGGCCGCAATGCTAAAGAGGGTGCTGATTTCCTAATTGGTCAGGTTAGGGGCGTCTTGGGTGCTGGAGCAAAGTAAGGAGAGTCGCAAGCAAACGCGAACTGATATCAAGACTGAAAGTTGAGATTGCAGTCTAGTTCAAGCACTCAAACTATACCAGTCATGTAAATAGTGTACATTAAATTGAACAATATCAGTCTCCACTATCATAGACTCATCATTGCCATCTGTGTCACTTTCACCACTATACTGTTAATTAGCTCCATTGTCCGTGTCTCCAGGTACCTTTCCGCTTCCAATGGTACTTGGCTGTCGGCAATGATGATTGTCATGGCACTTCAATCCGAAATTCTAGCCTTTTCTAATTTATCACTTCAGTTGCTTCCGTCTCGAACGACCCAGTTGTAACCATGTCTTCCCCTCATCCATATAATAGAAAAAGAAATTGTGAGGCTGACTCATAACAGGACGGCTATGACGGACCATATAACGAAAAGGTTCTGAGCACGATTAAAGAATGCCCTGCGCCGCCTCAGCTGCCATTTCTGGCCAAACCTGATACTTAATTATCGTGGGTTTATACATTTCGAAGTTAAAATGAGTTGAAAATTTAATCTATAAGGATAATCGCCAGGAACTGAAGTAGTTTAGCAAATAGCCTACGTTCTCTTGACTATAGGTAGATAGTAAGCTAATTAGCGGCTTAGATATTGCAAGTCTAATTAGTTATTCTAAACACTAGATAGATTAATTCTAATATTATTCGTCACGTGCAAGAGCGGTTAAGCGCTAACTCCAATCATCTAGGTCAATACTAAGTAAGGAAGATATCGCCTTTAATCACGGGAAAAGGATCTAAAAGGTATTGACATCTTGAAATCAGAACTTGATTCACGGGAAAGCTATCTTGTAATTGATTATGTTCGTCCGTCCTCGGCCAAAGCCTCGGAACCTGTGTCAGAGGCCTTTGCCGCAGACACACCGTCATCGTCCCACTCAGTTCTCAATAAGAGCCCGTTGTATGGTCCTCTGTACTGAAAAGAGTGCTCTGAAGAAGCTCGAAGGGTGACCTGTATTTGAAAATGGTCCCCTTCACCATTGGCCCTTGCACAAATGCAAGGATAGAATTTCCCAATAGAGAATTCTTTATGCTTGAACCGATAACCTGCCCACAAATTAGAACATGTCAGTCGTATAGACAGTGGTGAACTTACTGAAACCAAGAAGAACACCATTCTTAGTACGATAGCCTTGTCCCGTATCGAAGTTTAAGCCGCAGCCTACTACATCACTTTCATCAAATATCTCATCGCTCTTTTACGGGTAATCTTCGCCGCTGCCGATATAAAAACCTCCATTGTCCCCGTGGTATGCAAAGGAACCCTCATCCCACCCAGGAAACCTGTTTTCACGAACGTCTGACCCGCAAAAGCCCACAGCAAGCTCTCTGTGAGGAAGATTAGCATATAGTAAAGATGACATGTTTGAACAATACTAGACGCTGCTTTGTTAAACATGCAGGTTTTGCAACTCACTTCGATTGTAGTGGGTGAAGGACCTTGAGTTCGAAGTAGAACCATGTCAGGTTTGGAGAAATAGGTTCTTTCGTGCGAAGATAGCAGAATTGTTGATCAACACCGCCATTCTTCGGCAGGGTTATGTCTATACGTAGTTAGAAAGGCGATTTGCTCATCGAGAATATTACTTACCTAAAGTGTCTTGAAAGCACTCATTGTGAGAAGAACATTTCGATGATTCAAGTTCCGGCCCTCTGAAAAGGTTGACGAAAGTTGAAGGTCGAACATAGGGGCTCTCGCTGAGGTCTCTTGGAGGTTCATCTTCGCGCAGAAATACTGCAAGATCTTGGTGGCCATACCTACTTGCAACGTCGGCAGGTGTCCAGCCGTTTTCATTACAGTTGTGGTGAAGTTTATCGTCTTTCAAAAGAGAACGAAATCTCTCTAGCCGGCCAACTTCAGCGAGTTCGTGAAGCGGAAATGGTACATTGTTCTGGGGCTCAAGGATCGCATCTTCCCATTTATATACGAACCAGGCCATTTCTTTTATCCGTGAGGGCTGTTGGACAGCCCGCTTCCAGGCGGAAGTCAAAAACTTTGAAGAATTTGCGTCAGGGTGCAGGAGAAGTGTCTCGATACAGTGTCGATCCGATTCTCGACAGGCAAACTCAAGAATATCAGGGCCCTCAGAAATGGGTACATCAATATCAGCATGTCGTTTTGGGTTACAAACCAACATTTGGATAATTTCCCGATTCCGATTCTTCAAGGCAAAATGCAGTGGCGTATATTCCATATAGTTAGTTGATTTCTGGTTGAGGTCCACTGCTGTCGATTCTATCAATGCCTTCACAATGGCTTTCTCCTCATTCTCACACGCCCAAGTAAGTGGAGATTGGCCGAACATACCATCTGGTTGGTTGAGGTTGATCTTCGAACCTTTTTGCTTAGATAGTTCCACTACTTGGTGGATAAAACCAAGAGGGCCACCCATCCTGCAGACCCAGGTTAATGGTGTAGAACCCCTGTTGTCTGTTGCATCCATGCAGGCAGGCGCCTTGGTGAGAAGGTTTTGGGTGATTTGCTGCATTCCTTCGGCAGATCTTTGACCACCACGCCAAGATGCCAACGCATAGTGCAATGCATTTGCACCATCCTTGTCTTTAGTGTTTGGGTCTGCACCTGAGTTGATGAGTGTAGAGACTGCCGAAATATTGGCATTCTCCGTTGCGATGTGCAACGGTGTGCGCCCATGATTATCTTTAACATCGATGCTTTTCATATCGGCATTTCTCATGGCTTTAATAAGCATCTCCATGATCTCGAGACGGACTTCATTATCACATTCTCTCGACTCAGCCACATAATGCAATGCAAGTTTGCCCTTCCCATCTTGATCTTCTGCGGCGCGACTATTCGATCCTAACATTTTGTTGACCATCTCAAGGCGGCTGAGAGAGCAAGCAAGCATCAGTGGAGATTGATACTTGTCTTTATTAGTAGACAGAGTCGCGCCTATCTTAAGAAGTCTTCCGACTAGCTCATCATTCTTGCGGTGGACCGCTAGATGGAGTGGGGTTTTCTGAGCTCTATTGACTGAGTCCATGCTGCGTTCGTGCTTCTCTTTCAGAATGTCCAGTAACTCGTCTCCGAGTAGAACGAAAAAATCATCGCTTAGAAACCTCACGGCATGGTGCCAAACACTTTGGCCTTCATTATCCTTGTCTTGGAATTTCTTCGAATACTTGCTGAGGAGCAAATATCCAACTTGTTTTTGCTCATCATTCTTTTCGTCAAGGTAGGACAAGGCTGATTTGCCAAGAATATCAAGGGTGCTGGGTTTGAACTCAAGCTCTCCATTTTCGAGTAGTGCAGTGCAGCACGTATATTTGCCTTGAGCAATAGCAAGGTGGACTGGGCTCCGTTTCCAGGCGTCTTCTTTGAAATCCAAGTCAAAGAAATATGACAGCTTGAAGAAGGCTTGAAGACACTTTTCGTGTCCCCCGGCAATAGCGAGATGAACTGGGGTCATTCCATCTAGGCCTCTAGACTGGAGGGTAGATCGCACATCTTGCTCTGACATGTTTGCAAGCAGTATCTCTAAGCATGCTAAATTTCCAGATAAACAAGCTATGTGGATTGGGCTTCTCCCAAAGTTGTCTAACCAACAGTCCTTTGGACGCTTTCCATCCGAAAGGGTAGCTTGGCCAGCATGATTGGAGCCTATGACCTGAAGGTCACCACAAGCAGCAGCATAGTGTAGAGCCGTCCAGCCAAAAATGTCTCTCGTCTCTAATTGGTTTCCTATAAAATAGTCATTAATATACCATTACGTTGAATATGACCCATACCTTGCAATTCTCCTAGATCAAGCTGTTGGGCCTCGGAAATCTTTAGGTGCAATTTAGTGAATCTGATTTGTTCCATGAAATCTTTCTTTTCTTGGCTTATGTGTTTAAGTGACCACATCGACTGTTTTGTTTTCTTCTGATAGCTCTCCTTGAGCTCCAAAAGCATTTCGGTGCGTCCTTGAAGCTCATAGAACAACCAAAGTTTCTTGAAAGCTTCTGGGAAAGCCTTACAAATATGGGTCCGCAGGTCTTGTAAATCCCCAGTTGATTGCTGCCCTGAAGTCTTGGAGTCTGCTTTTGGAAGATTGGAATCGTTTCCAGAGTTCTCAGTTCCGAGACTCTCCTGTTGCTGTGCCTCTTTATCCGTATTTGTGTACTCATCACGTCGAGAATGCTTTGCGTCCAGAGCCATTATGTAGATATAGTCCAGTGCATACGCAACCGCTGTCAGGGTGAGTGAGTCTTCGATAACACTTTCGGGGCTCTTCGACATGGACTTCAGGAGAACAGAGTAGCTAGAAGCTGCCTTTGGCCAGGACTTTCGCTCGGGGAACCCGGGTAGGTCAAACCGAAAGGTTACGTCATTCGGCAATCGGTCTTTGATACTGAAAACAGGTATAAGACAGAGAAGAACGTCGTCAAACGTTCCAAGGTCTTCTTTTTCGGCATGAAGGGCAAACTTCTCGAGCTTCTTGTGGCTCAATTTTCGACGTATTCCAGACTTGCTTGACAACAAATCCAACTTTCTCGATGGCTGAACACTAACATATTCATGAACATTGGTGGAACCTTGACCCAAAAAATGCTTTGGTAGACTATCAACGATTGTCCATATAAAGTGGGTGAAGAGATGCTGCACCACAATGGTAGCCGTGGCGGCAGTAGAATGCTGGACAAGGAGCGTCTGAGATGCGCCAGGTTTGAAGGTCTCAGTGAATCCAATCACCATTTTGACATTTCTGTATTTGGAGCTGTCGTAGGCGTATGGCATCTCTGCGGAACTTGTCTCTGTAGGACTCGACTTGTCCTTTGTCGCTTGATTTTCGGCTTCGACTTCACTAATGGCTGGGTTGCCTACCCACCAGTTGATGTCACGTTGCAGGACCCCATTATCGTACTTGCGTCCCAGAAGCCGGCAGTAGTCGACTCCTAAAGCAATGCCAGCCTTTGACCTTTGCCATTCCGTGTCTTTGTCATTATTGGCTTGTGTCGTGTTTTGGGCTTCGAGGTTCGCCATCAAACTGATACGATTGCCTCGACTTCACCAGCGTTGATCTTCCATCCTTTGGCTGCCCTGTTAATCTTCAACTCCACAGTCCCAGGCGTATCTCTTGAACATCGCAAGGGAATCTCCCAGACGATTAAATCCTCTCCAGACAGTCTATCAGGTGCAAACTCGTCCAGAAAACGTTCAATAGAGCGAACTAACGACAGTGCTGGCTTGAAGGCCCTTGTTTTCCATTCACAGAGATCTCCCAGCCGCTTCCGGACTGACATGACTTTCTGGGCATCCCTGCTTGGAGATTCTCTCTCGAAATTCTCCCAGTACTGTGTCTCTCTGGTATGACTGGGCACCTCGTGGCGTTTTTGCTTCGGGTATGGAATCTTGGGCACAACAGTGTCCGTGAAGTCAAACGGGTAGATAATCCCCTTATCATGTTTGGCAGTAGCAACTTTCCATGATAATGCCTCCTTCAATGATTGATGATTGTTATGCATAGAGACAAGCGTACAGCACTTGGTCTCAACTAGTTGGATGGCTAGAAAGTCAAGTTCGGACTCTGCTGGGGCATCACAATACTGGGTGTCTTCCCCAAGTCGCCGTCTGACCAATGCACGTATCATTGCCATAACGACAATAGCTCCAAGGTGGGCAACAGCAACAGGCCATGGAAGGCCTCTAAGACCTATGAATTGGATGGTGAATCCTGCACCACCAGCAAGAATTGCAGTGAATGCCCGGATGTCGCGGTTCCATGGCAACTTTTCGACAGTCTTTTCCGTCAAACCCTTCTTTTTCCATGCAGAACTGCGTGCCGTCTCGATCTTTGTCTTCTTTTGGTATCCAGTCTCATCCACATCATTTCTTTTCTTCGTTTGGGCGCCAACATCTTCTTTACGGCTCGATGTCAAAATAAACTCTTTATCTTGGGCGAAGATGACATAAGAACCGAATTCTTGGTCACTGACTCGCTGCTTTCCCTGCACCCAGAATAGATTCATGTGCTTGTCTTTCGCGTTTTTCGAGTCATTGGAGATCCATCTGTACTCTTTTGTGCTCCTTTCAATAGCAACAGAGCAAGCAAGCATACCGACGCACAGTGAAACAGAGCCGCCCATATAGCAAGGCAGACCCCAAGGTTGCTTTTTAAAACCGCTAACTTTGTAAGGTATCACGGCAGCTAACACAAGAAGCGACACCTGTAAGATGATCGCTACGATGGCAGCTAAGTGAAGCTCAAGACTTCGTTGTTCTGCTGTGATCCTCTTAGCTGCGATGTTCAACTGCAGATTAGGATATCGCAGAGACTCCCAGTAGTCCTGTGAAGACATTCTGCTGCGACTACCATCTTCAAGTTCTTTAGCCTGAGATTTAGATTGAAATTTAAATGGGTTGAACCATTTCATGAAGCGAATAGCAAGGTCATCACGGTAATCTGAAAAGCACATATAAGTTCGTGACATAAAAATGCATAGATCGTAGATTTACCTTCTCTTGTGATGACTTTTTTGCCTCCCCCTGTCGCAGAATGCAAAGTGTGTATACCCAGAGTTTCCCTGAACTCGCGCCTCTCTGAGTTGAAGTCCTTTGGGAAGACAATAAATTGAGCAATCTTCGATTGTCCCATAGTTCTTACGATACCCTTCCCATTGAAGAGTTCTCCAACTTCGGCAGACGTTGAAGACATATACTCTATTTCTGCGGCAGCTTTGTTTTCGCGAGCGCGGCCAATGAAGGCTTTGAGGACTGAGCGCCCTTCAACACGAATTGCACCCGCGATAGCTGTCATTATCCCCAAGGGGACACAAGCAAAAATGAGATGGTCATACCAAGTGAAGGTTTCACTGAGAAATTGACGGGCAAACTGTTCACCAAACAGCGCAAGGACACTAGAGTCTCAGCTCAGGACGGGTTCCAGCTCAGGGATAACAAAAAGTAGCAACAGAAACTTACGGTCCGAGATCAGAAAAGACATTCATGAGGAAATCGGTATCCTCATCATCAGCAAGTACTCTTGTTACTAACAGTAGTAACACGAGTAGCGACACACGGGGGAATTTTGCAAGCATTGTTGCAAGTCGTGATTCGAATGTTGATAAATTTAATTTTGGCAATACGCATAAGAAGATATTCCAAACTGGATGATGGAAACTTGGGGATCTTGCGTGTGAATAGTCTGAGATTTGTTTTATTTTTTATTTTTTTCTTGTCATCGTGTGGGCTAAACGCACAGTTTCTATGGCAAAAAGACTGGGATGTGTATCTATGCAGTTGGTTATTATGAGGCGATCAATATTGGTTTTCTTGCAGCGGCTGAAAAGCAGGCTCTGGGAAGAAGCCATATGAATGGCTGGATCATTATGGGCTGTCATCTTTTGCAGGCTTATTCGCTGATCTTTTCTGGTTATATTGACAGCCAAGGAGGGTCATCGTCTGAGGCCCAGTGGGGAACAAAAAGCAATATGAAGGTGATATGATATGACTATAGCTTGTTGGAACATTATGAACGAAATGACCTATAAAAGTCAGAAACTGAATCTTCAAAATTAGACAACGAATCGTTGGACAACAGTTCTTAGTTTGTTATTCCCGTATTGGACCTGTCTAGACTGCGAATGATCTCCACGGCCCGTAGTCCTAGATCCTTGATCAGCTTAATGATTGGCGCCGGGCCACAATGTCGTATCACCCGAGAGCCTTCGTCTGTCTCGCACGTAAAAGCGCGCCAATAAGAGACAATATTCAAAACAACCTATCAAGTCCCTGATCAATATTTAACAAGTGGGTAGGAAATTGTCTCAAGCCCAGAACAAGAATCCTAGCACCAGTTCTTCTGCAGTTTATTTTCATACTCTATTTAGACACCTTATTAAACTCGAGATACGAACAAGTATATGATGGGTCTTGAATGTCTCCTTTGTAGAACGTTTATTAAACATAGCTTCTAAATACATCTGAGAATTAAATATATAGTTATAACGCCGAACATCCCTCACACCTATCAGTACTTGAAGCCACCCATTCTCTCCCTCAAAACACCCTCAGGATCAGCCTCAAGCTGAAGTGCCTTGAACTTGGCATAGTTCTTGTAAGTTCCAGTGACATTCTGATCCGACATGGCATCGTTCATGAACAAAGGAAGGTAAGCATCAGCAGGCTCACCCTGTTCCTCCAGCCACTGAGGCACCTTCTCCTCAATCCAAGCTGTCAAGTCCTTGGAGAACTGACGAACCATACCGTCGAGCCTCTTCTCAACCCAAGCACACTGGATCTCGAGAAGAACGCGATCGGGGTCGCTGCCAGTGAAGCCGATAGCGTTTCCGCCTCGCTCTTCAGTGTGCTTACCGATGGCGGCGGGCAGGGGCTGGAAGTCGACTGAGCACTGGGAAGCTAGACCTTGGAGGCGCTTGAAGTAGCCCAATGTGATCTCGTGCATCTTATTGGTGATTTGCTTGTAGACGGTGGAGTCCTTGGGGAAGTATGGGATAGTGGCAGTCTATACTCGTTAGTTGTGGTAGTAATACGTTGAGGGTGGGTTACTTACTCTGAAAGAAATCCTCGAGTTGAGCAGAGAAACTCCGGCTCCGTTTGACTTGAGCTGGTCATCTGTTAGCCACGGTAGATTGTAAATGGACCCAGTGATAAACTTACCAGTTCAGGATATGTCTGGGTCTTGGTAGTGTCAAGGGTAGACTTGATCTTCAAAAAGTCGGCAAAGGGACCAGTGGTCGGGGGCTTCTCGCCATCGTAGAAATAGAACATCAAGTTGATCCTGCTACCGCCGGTGAGGATCAAACTAGTAGTGATGATGGCGGCCTTGGGGTCTTCATTGCTGTAAGGAATGAACTTGTGCATGGCTTGGTAGAGTTCGTCGGTCTTGGAATCATCGTATGTGCGAATACCACCCCAGACCTTGCCAATGGGATAGGCCTTGACGGTGAACTGAGTGACGATTCCTGCAAGGCATTAGATGTGGTAGTTAAAGATATCTGTTCGGGACTTACCAAACTGACTGCCGCTTCCCCTCAATGCAACAGCAAGTTCGGGCTGCTTCTCGGCATCGATGTGGACAATGGTTCCGTTAGCATTGACCATTTCCCAAGCGACAACGTTCTATCATACTGTTAGCCGAGTCAAGATGAGATTGAATAGGGGACATACATCAGCGGCCAAGCCGTACTGGGCACTCAAGAAAGAGATACCACCTTGAGTAAGAAGACCGCCAACACCAACGAGACCCAGACGACCTCCAACAATAGCAACACCATCTTTGTTCAGTGTGGAGATGACATCGTTCCACTCTCCTCCAGGCTTGACATACGCCACCTTCTTCTCAGCATCATACACCGCACCAATCATCTCGGCCAACGAGATGAGAACACCATCACCAGCTGTTGCATGACCGGGATTGGGGTCGTGACCACCACTCTTAGCAGCAAACTTTACATCGGGGTACTTGTTCAGGATCGTGACAGCGGTGGACACATCGGACGCTGACTTGGCAGTGACTACACAAGCAGGCTTGATCTCACGCAGGGCTGTGGACCAGTAACCCGTGGTCTCGGTGTTGAAGGTGATGGCATAGGGGAACGAGACAATGTCGGGGAGGTTCTTTGCGATCTCCTTGCAGGCGTTGGTGGTTGAGTTGCTGGGAGCCGCAAGGGCTGGGATAGCCAAAAGGGAGGATATGAGAAGACGATTAAGATACATCATAATTATGAGATAAGATGCGATATCTGGTTGATCGAGGAAGGAGTATCGACGAGAGGAGTATTAGCTACCTTATATACTACAAACATCATGACGGTAAATTGGACGAGGCCGATGATGGTGTACGACACGGACCAACATGCAGCTCGCCTACGACCGTTAGTCTACTTGGCCTGACACTCGTATTGAGCATTGGTCATGATAATACATTGTGGGTCGGAGCCTAACATTAATAAAGGGTCGTGTGGAGAGTGTGAGTTTTGTTTCTTTTGTTCTGTTAAGCTGACTATTGGGACTGTCGTGCCATGTTACGCAGCCATGCATCATCGAAAGGAGACACATGCTCAACAATCAACAGGCTATAACTACTTCACATGTCCCTCGGGATATTTTTATTGTTTTACAGTCTATCGGCACTTGAAAGCTAATGGTGCACTTAGTTAAAGGGAGTTGAAGATCATCAATATGAATTATGGATTAGACTGTCGTTTCCCCACGCTGTCACGATTTGTTGTCCGCTTTGGGAAATCTTCAGCTCAACTTCCCTCATCCCTGTAACGGACATACGCGAGGCGCGCTTCCAGCCAATGAGGACTAACGTTTCACACAGCACGAGTCATGCGAACCCTCTCGACGTTAAGCGAAGAGGGCAAGGTTGCGAGTTGGCTTTGTCCATCATTGGATCATGACTTTTACTCTCGGTTGTCAATGTGATCTGCACCAGAACAAATCTGAAACGGGTAGCTCAGGTGGTAGCCATGACTCCAGCTTTGGCTAAGAATAGTGTGACAGCGAGTTATAGTTTGATGAGGTGGGGACCGAGCGCGACGGTGAATTGAGATGGACATGTTCTGATGTTTCGACGCGAGGTAAAGTACGCATACGAGATTAAATCGACAAGGGAAAGACAAGTTGACGTTTCAGTCGCTTTCAGTCGCTTTCAGCTCGGGTTGCTACTAGCAAGGGTACGTGCTCGTAAAGGGTGATCATTGCGGGCGCCAAGTCAGCCACTGTAGGGTAAGATGCCACTTTTTGGGTAGTTATCGGAAATCATTGTCTGTTCGGAATAGTAGAAATGTATGAACATGTGAGAATGAATTGATAGGCTGGATTGTGCGGCGTGTAACTAACTGAGCCACGGAAGATACCGTAGTCAATTGGTGTATGCTGCTTAGAAGATTAGTGTTTATCGCGTGATCAACGGTTGTGTTCTCTCGTATCTCAAAACTTAAAGCTCACAGACCAACGTTTCTTAGATCCACAACACGATTCGATCGAGAGGAACCCCTATCACCTTCATTACTAATCAAACCCAAAAGGTAAAAACTACACCATCCTCAGCCTTGTGTCTCCCCTGTAGCCTAAGGCAACTGGAATGCTCTGACAAATATCATGTCTCATATTGGGAATGAAACCAAGCGGCAGGCAGACCGGGATTTGGCGTCAGCCGCTATGCGCCACTTAACTCTTCTCACGCACCACAACGAATAGCATCGCTCAGATCTACCATAGGAATCGAGGTACAGCCAGGGTTATGTTAAATCCGGAAGTCTAGACCGGTGATGAGATACCATCATGAACCTTATCTCAGCCGTGTGTGCCACCAACTTTCCCCTTAAAGGGCTGAGACGGCGGAATCTGTAGCAAAAAATACCCAAGATTCTTTTCTCCCTTTGGTTCCTGAACAAAATACTTCCCCATGTCCTGCATTCGACCAGGCACGAGCTATGAGAGGACTGACTCTGTGGCCGATACTTATCATTGCCATCTCGCTGTGTGACTCGGTTCTTGCTAAAAATTACAGACTTGAAGATGTTCCCCAATGTTCTGTGAGTTTGGCTGTCGCGTCAGCTGAGATTGTCGCCTTTCTAACTTGACCAGACCAATTGTCTCGAAAAGTCCCTCGAACCGCCGACATTCTCCGCCGCCAATATCGAACGGCTGTGTAATGTGTCAACGATCAGTAACGAAGTTCTTGAGTGCGCTAGACGGGATTGTAACGTGAAGGATCTTTTGGGTAAGGTTACGTCATGGATAAGACGCGACGAGCTTGATTATCGCAGGGATGCAAGGCTAACGCGTCGCGTTCAGAATACATGAGAACGGAGCATGTGGCTTGCAACAGACCAGATATCGACAACGACCACAATATTCGAGCTATCAACTTTTTTATCCTCGGAGCGGTTGTTGTCTCAATTGGCATCAGAATCACAACCAAGATCCTCCGATTTACAACATGGGGTACAGATGATTATTTAATTATCGTTGCAGCTGTACGTTTTTCATTCGTATTAATTAATACGGCCAATGAACTTATAAAACATCAAGGTTCTCACAGCAGTTCAAACGGTATGCATGGCCCTCAGTAAGTTTCCATTCGTTTGTGGGTCTTAAGACTGTCGACTGACGCTTTCTTTCTAGTGACATGGGTCGGCCTAGGTCACGATATCTGGACCGTGAGCCAGGAAACAGCGACCCGTTTCTTCATAGTAAGATAATCCCCACTGCTTGATATCATAACTAATACTAAGTGATCCAGTATCTCCTAGTCGTCGAATTCGCCTACATTCTCAGCTTGTGTCTAATCAAAATCTCGATCCTATGTTTCTTCCTCCGCATCTTCCCCGACCGCATGTTCAGAATAGTCATCAAATTCACGATCGGATTTACGATTCTCACCACAATAATCATTGGCATTCTGGCATGTTGTCAAAGCTCCCCCACAGAACCATCGCAAGGGGGTTGGGATGGTAAATCGGCTAAAGGACCGCGTCTGGATATCCAAGCTTTGGTCCTTTCACACGCGGGTCTTAATGTTGGATTGGACGTGTGGATGTTTATTCTTCCGTTAACCCAGTTGTATAACTTGGGTTTGAAGGCGAGAAAGAAGATTGGAATAATACTCATATTCGGTGTGGGAATATTGTAAGTTCTGTTCTGCTACTTTGTATCCCGTGAATCCACTAACATGTCTCAGTCTCATTGCAGTTAGCTGCATCCGTATACCGCATATGCTGGATTTCAACAGATCCTTGAACGCGACAGGTAAGACTCCTCATCTGATTTAACCTCCACGACCAGAACTAACATGACATCATCTGAAGCTGATTCACAAGGAATCATCATATGGTCCAACATCGAAAGCGGCGTCGGCATCTTTGTTGCGTGCATGCCTCATACCCAACCACTACTACACGCAGCGAAAACAAAGATAAAATGGTTAAACATCTTGCCAAGCAGCTCCAGCAGTACACAAGGAATATTCGTCGAGAGGTCTCTGGTCCCCATAAAATTGACAGTGACTGGAACAACCGCTGGGACAGCACCAGAAGAGCTCGTTTTGTATGATAGAGGGGGTTTGTTAAGCGCGGATAGACCAGAGAATGCAAAGAGGGCAAGTCATAGACTAAATGGAGTCGAGACGGTCTAGCAACAATAATTGTATAGAAGTTGTAACAAATGATCAAATTCATTTCATGTCTTGCTTAATTGACGGCCTTGAACCATGAGAGTAACCAGCTACAGTACTACCCGGCGCGGCTTGATAAAGACTCGATCCGGGTGCCTAGTCAGCGATGAAACTTCCTTGGGAGTTGCCACATGCGCAGGCAACGGCAAAAGCTCAAATGTCCAAATAATGAGAGTAAAAAAGATCTTCATCTCGAGATACGCCAGTCTCTTACCAAAGCACCCACGAGGGCCCTGCCCGAAAGCTTGAATAGGGACGGCTTGAGAATCAAACACAACTTCCTCCTTGCCAGCTTCGTTCACTACTGACCTGAGCCATCTCTCGGGGACAAAGTCAGGAAAGGCGTGTTCTTGATCAGCAGGCTGCTTTGGCTTTCGCGCCCGGACCCATTCACTACTGCGCGACTCATCGTATTGGATAGGCGGTGAGAGTACACCTGGACCATTGGAGAGAAAGGCGATGGCTGTTCCTTTTGGAATGTGGGCGCCAAGCAATTGTGTGTCGACTACAGCTTCTCGTAGGGTCAGACCGAAAGTGTACGATACTCGAAGGGTCTCATCGATGACAGCATCGAGATACGGCACACGTGTTTGTATGATCTCTGTGAGAGTGGGAGGACGTTTTTCTGCTTTAGCTTGCTGATAAGCTTCTTGAAGACCTTTTCGTAATTCAGATTGTGCTCTTTGGTCTCTGCTGAGATAGCTTATGCCCCATCGTATAGTGGAAGATGTGGTTTCATGGCCACCGATTAGATATGACATGAGCTACAAGATATGTCAGGCCGATTCGTTCCCAGGGAATTTGATGTATCTTGGTACTTACCTCGCTGGCGATAGCCTGAGAATGATAGTCAGGTTCTCTCCCCTCTTTTTTTGCTGTAGCTTCTTCTCGAACCGATATCTCATCCAACGCACACTTCATCGCTTCCCCATTCTGTCGCCGTTTGATGCCGTTTGCAATCTCACGGTGCTGCAATTTTCGAGTCAAGGCAATGGCATTGCGCATTTGTGATGACAAGTTGCGGTATAGAAAGTGAAAGAAGGGAGGGGAGGGTGTTCTGACAACCCTTGCTACACTTTCTGATAAGACAGTCAAAGCGCCTAGCTCCTCGCGCAGAGGCACCTCTTTGAATGAAATCTCGCCATCATTTTCACTTCGAGGCTCTATGCTGAGTTGATCTTTTTCTTTCACCAGCTGTGTGTCTTGCATGTCAATCCCAAAAGAGGCACAGACAATGATGTCCAGGGCGGCATGGTGTATGTCTCTTGAAGCGGCAAAGAACTTTCCACCTGCAAGGTCAAGTTTCAAATTCCACAACTCAACAAGCCGTGAGAATTTGTCGTAGATTTCTGGCGCTGACACCTGGATGCATATAAGCGTAAGCCTCACCTCAGCTTGTACGTGACCACAATCGTGAATTCTTCTTACCTCAGACAGAAAAGTGGGCGTCATCAAATTCCTGACAAGTTCCTTGTTTTTCTTGAACTGTGGATTGTGACTCTGGAGCGTGATCTGTGATCCAGGAACAACGCCCTTGAAAATAGACGTGCTCGCACTACCTCTATCAAACTCTTTGAAACGACGAGTGCAAATCTCAGAAGCCTCGTAGTAGTCAGTGACAACAACCCAGGGTTTGCTTATGGGACGGATAAAGGCTTGGAAAATGGGCGATTGATGTTTGACGGCTTGTGTCGCGAGCCAATCAGTCAAGCTACCATAGGTACGGACTTCGGGCAGATCGCCAAAGATTCGCTTCGTGGCTGCGAGGTTGTACGGAATTCCCTCTAGGGGACAAGGTAGTATTGATCGGTAGATTGTGTAAATGAAACCAACCAATAACAGTCCACCTGCGAGAACAGGATAGTCGATGCTATCAAACGTTAAAAGCGCCATATTGTGCCTGTATTCGTAAATATGTAGGTACTACTCTTGCCCAGAGAGATGTGGAAAAGCAGTGAATTTAAAACGCAAGCTCCATTCAACATTCTGCACAGCTACCCTCATTTGGCTAGATTGTTCAACGAATTCGCTGCTCTTTATGCCACAAAATGCAGCCTCAATTGCGCGCCTCCAATCAAATAGTCGATTTGGCGAGGTCGGTATGACAGTTGGGCCTTGACGGATTGCCTATTAAAATCTGAGGTAAGATTGCCAAGCTAAAAAGCAATAATTGGTGGAACATGGATAACATGATACGGTAGATTCAGTCAGCGGTGAGATGGCAGGTTTAGCATGATAAGCCGTATATCTGATTTGTTCTTTAGTGTCTCACTTGTCTGGCCAGTCTCGTCATCTGGCACATGTCAGAGCTAGGTAGACCCGTTGTATCAATCGAGGCAAGCTACTTATTGGCGACACAGGAACGATGCAGCTTCCCTTCAAGACCACACTCGGTATTTTAACACAATGCCGAGGGTGGATAAGTTCTTACCTTACGTTGAAACTAGCTTGACGTCGATCCGTCAGAAAATAGCAAGATATATTCGAGAGGGGCTTGCGTCACGTCAGGTCGAACATGTTGTCTATTCGCATAAATCAGTCTTTTGCAAACTAGGCCTCGTACCACCCAGACAAGCCCATTTAGATACTTGAATCCACTTGCGAGTCTCTAGATTGTTTTCCATCCGGTATCCGATATATCATTGCTCTTCTCTCGTGTTAACAAGCCTCCGTATTACTCCCCGTGATTTTGCACAGTTCCCAACCATCGTATCAAAACTCATCTAAAAAGCACCTTTTGGTTCGCGGTGAGTGAACTGAATGGAATGATATCAAAAAGTCTACCAAAGTAAATCTAAGAATAAACACTAAAAAATACCGCCGCCAAAAATACCTTTCACGATTTCATCAGGTACGCTATCATCATGGTGGCCGCCACCAAAAAGAGTGTTTGCAAATCCGCCAAATAATGATCCACCAATAATTTGAAATACTGTACCTATCTCCTTGTTACTGAAGCCAATCGATCTCATCAGGCCGTGGATCTCGCTAGGGCCTAAGTTGAAGACATCGTTGAGACCTGAAACTATCTCCTGAGCGCCGAAGCCTGCGTCCTTCATGGTGGAAGCCACTTCGCTAGCAGTTTGGTCAAAGGCATTGTGCAAGACATTGGCGACTGTATCAACCGCCGTGATGACGCCTTGCTCAACCTTGCCGGCCCACTGAGCTGCAGTGCTCAGAATGTTGCGGAAAATGTTCCCAGCATCCTGCTCAATTTGGGAGAGAATGGCCGATAGAAGATCACTCAATGTCGAGATAGGAATGGTGACTACAAAGCCATCGATAGTGAGTGTTGCGCCTTCAAAATCGAAACTACCACCGAGTATTATGCCGACACCAGACCCTGAACTAATAAGTCCCAAATTTGCGCTGACTGTAACGTCCAAGTCAATGGAACCCAGGCTGACACCGGCGATTGTGGGCAGTGAAATATTCTGGTCAATTCCGTACGTGAATGTGGCAGACAGGTTGTCAAGCCCATTTAGCACACAAGTCATCTGCTCGGTCAAGATAGCACCAAAGTCCAGATCGAACGTAATGGCTGTTGATGTGATCTCTGCAGTGATTTGCTCGTTCACTATCTCCAACAAGCTCACACTGGCGTTGAGATACAGGTAAGGTGAGGTTGATGTCTGGATCTTCAACACTGGTCCACCCGCAGCCACCACCTGCTGCACGGTGGAGTCTTTGTTGGCCTGTTGTATCGCGGCCGTTGTCGCCAACTGGTTGTTGTTGATGACATTACCGGCAGCATCTACCTTATCTGTAACGCCCTTGCCATCACCCCCAAACTTGAACAGGTCGCCCAATGTGAGAGGGGCCATCTCAATCTCGGCGTTTATTCCGTTTGTGGGATCGATTGCTACGTCGCCATAGAATGTCAGGAAAAGGATGTCAGCACGACATCTGAATCCGTAACCGATCGGGGAGAGCGATCCATCAGGTAGTACCACAGGTTCCATAGGGTTCTCGGACCATGAGAAAAACATGTCGTTGAATGAAACCGGCAACTCCAAAGGACATTGAGAATTGGTGAATATGGTAATCACGTCCGTCAGTTGCAACTGAGGTACGTAGAAAGAAACATAGAGCGGGTTCGGGGCTCCATCCTCCAACTGACACACGACAACAAAGGAGTCATCATCAAGTGCCACTTGGGCCCCGCTGACAGCGTCGCCAATATGCAATTGACCAGACAAGCCTACCACTGCCCCTGGTGGCTCGAAGAAGACTCCAATGCCTACCCCAAACGAATCAAAATGTACACCCTTCATCAGGGTAGGTGTCGGGAGGGTCATGTCGCTTCCGTCCACCGTTACCCCGAAGCTGGCCTCGAGATTGTCGATGGTCATGGTGACTTTCGTGTCGAACTTCTTGTCAAAAACATTGAACGGAATGGTACCAGCAACCTCAAAGGTGACGAATTTGAACATTGGGTTGATGCTAATGGTGACATTGGGATCCTTTATAGTCAAGGTTCCCAAGTCTCCACAGGGTACTTGCATAGTATCAAGGCTGATGGTGAGCTGCGTTCCGCCAATGCCTTGGTCAAGGGCATAATTGATGTTGATGCTGATAAGAAGAAGTTTGGAGTTGAATAACGACATAAAAAATGTCAACGCTTCATCTGACTTGGCAGGTAATAGACTTTTGTCTACCATCGCTTGAAGAGCGAGTACACCATTGCTGGTGCTGCAAGTAAACTTGGTCACAGTGATATCCGGCAAGCCAGACGGCCAGGTTCCACCCATTGATGTCACGAGACTGCTTAGAGAGTATACAGCCTGATCCATGGGCATGGATTTACTGACAGGTTGCTCAGCGGCATATGTAATACCCATCATGTAGGTAACAAACGTGCAGCTCGCGTAGGCCGGATGTTGAGCAAAGAAGTTGGTGACGGACTCCGCCACTGGAGTTGACTGGTCTTTCCAGAGCGCATTGAAGGCTACCGCAACCGGATCCTGAGGATTGTTGGTTATAAAGGTGATAAAGTCCATGGTCTGGGCCATAGCAGTCACATCAGCCTGAGACACGGCAAACGGCCCGACGCTGAACATTGGTATGTAAATGAACCGCGCCAGGGGGGAGTTGGTTGTGGCATTGCTGACTATCAGTGTCGATGTTGGGTTGATGAGCGTCACTGAAGCTACGGTATTGGCTGGTACCGTTGTAAGCAAGGTCAAGGTCCCAAAATAGTTGCTCGTCTGTTGGGGAGCAAATGAGTCGTAGACCAGAACGGGGAAGTTCAAGTTATTGGTGACTGATATGGTAGTGGTAGACATGGTAGCGGGGCCAAGTAGCAAGTGAGCAAAGTGAGGGGTAAAATGGTAGTAGGATGCAAGATGCTGCAAAGATATGGTTATGATTGTTGTTGCTCAACCCATTTTATACAACAAATACCAATCCGGCATACTGGTAGTTCATCCATACTCCGACTATGCCCCGTCCAGATACCCCGTCAGTTCATCTTGGCTGAGACATACATATCCAGATGAGGGCGCTAAGCAGGCTATGAGTTCTGGAACCTGCATGTCTCTAAACTATTTCACTTACATCACAACGGCTTCAGTCTCGACCAGCCACGAAAGGGAAAGATGAGCCGATTTAACGTCTGTAGTCTTATCACTATCAATAGTAAGTCCTGAGATGGCTAATTCAAATTCACATGGACAATAGTGGCTGGCTGAGAAGACGTTTGTAGTTATGGTCGAGACCTCTTTCAATTGATATCACATCACATGCCTAAGCCAAAGATTTTCGGCTCAAGTAAAACCCTTTCCACACTCAACCTACCACAGTCAAATAAAAACAAATACAACTGATTCAAAATGACAGCCGCAGTGAGCATTATCAGTGCACCAAAGGGATGGCGTCCTCCCAAAACGCAATACAGAAAATGAAAGAATGGTTAAGTACAGATGTAAAAATTAAGCGGTGAAGTGTAGGTCGCTATTGAGTTCAAAAAAGCTATACCAGCTACTTATGGATAGAATGTGCGGCTGAGCCCGAGGCTAACTAATATAGGCGAGTGATAGGAATGATAGCTGTCAATAACTATTAGACGAGTGGCGCTAGCTATCGAGAGACACGCTGGAGCCAGCCAGGTAAGGAACGACTTTGACCAATAGTATCTGCAGTGCTGGACGGTTTAAATCAATAGGCCGAATCAAAGCCAGCTGAGTGTAAAAGTCTAGACTGTCTGTCTTATCACATTGAGCCGCTGCATCGTGAGTGTCAAATCATTGGGCGACGTTAGCGAACGAACTTCATCAGTTGCAAAGAATGCTTCATTCCTGCTCGATATATGTATATATATAGATAGAGAGAGAGCCATTCATGATATCCTCTTCACTCCATCAATACTCACTTTTACTTGTCTACTTTACCCTACTTCATCATGTCTTCCGTCTTTACCATCACAATTACCAACAACGTGGGTTACGATGTGGACATCTTCAATGTCTTCAAATCCAACCCCAATCCCGCCTCCGGTACGACTGTGGTATCAACCTACACAAAGTTGGCCACTGTACCCAATGGCACCGTTGCCCAGCAGGTGCAGGGCGTACCGAATGGTAGCAGTCTGCAGGCGATGATTACAGGAAATATCGCAACACTGAATGGTAACTACTACCAGCAGTTCCCTGTGGCCGTGATGGGTGTTTACGCGTTCTCACCAACACTCGCATTCACTCTCACTAGTGATATGCTGCAAAACATGGTGGACTCATTCCAGTTCATCAAGTACATGCAAGCCTACCCATCCTCGGCCCTGGCTAAAGGGTTCCGCGCAGCGCTAGCCCAGAAGGTCCCCCAAGATGCGATCAACACGTTTTTCCCAGGCACTGCCAATTTCCAGAAATGCACTTACAGCACCTGGAATGTAGTTTTCACGTGGCAAACCCAGTTCACGAGCGCCTGGCAAGGTACATACTACCTCTACGCTACGGACAACAGCAGCGCGGACAGCACTGCCGCTCCCGCTGCCGCTCCCGCTGCCACCCCAACTATCCCAACTCTGGTAGCAACCCTGGCGATTACGGCCAGCGCAGCGGCCAGCTCGGCAGTACTGACAATGGCTGCCAAAGGGGGTCAGAGTACTCCGGTAGTGATGCCAGGCGATGGCACCATGCAGGAGCAAAACGCAGGCATTGGCAACCTATCCGTGTCCCTCAACCCGGTCTGGTTGAGTGTTGTCCAGACCAGCCACAAGACTGGGGATGCCTACACCGTCATTGGAGCTGCATTTGCGGGCACTATCAACAACGTGAGCGTGGCTGGTAACATCAACCCGATCGTGGTCCCAAGCATTCCAAGTACCTCGCCGAGCTTCACTAGTGTGATGTCGTCTATTTGTGACTATAGTAACAAGCTTGGTTCCTTGATAGGAATCTTGACTGGCATTGCGACGGTCGCAATCATGTTCAAGGACAGCAAGGCGGCTGAGAAGCAGAGGATCCTCGATGCACAGAAAGAAGCCAAGACTGAGAAAGAAGCGAAAGAGAAAGAAGCCAAGATCAAAGAGGAATCCAACGCGAAATTCCAGTCTGAGCTGAGCCAAGTGTCACCAACTATCGAGCAAAAGGCTTCTCAGGCGGAGGTCAGGTACAAGGAGGTAGCTGTGGCCGAGAATGTCAACAATGACGTAAAGTCTCTAGTAAAGGAGGGAGGAGAGCTGGGGCAGGAACTGATGGATGGTTCTTCAGATCCGGCAATTGTGCAAACGGCGGATAAGCTCGAAGGAGCCGTTGAGAAGCTTACCGACGCGAACAAGCCTGGCACGAGTGTGGATCAGGCTGAGGCAGAGTTGAAAAATGTCGAGACGACCATTGCGGACACAAGCGAAGCTCTGCAAACTGAGGTGAACAACGCGAATAACGCGGCTTCGCAAGGGGAGCAGACGGCGGAGAAGGGCGCCGAGAAGGTCAATGATGAGGTTAAGGAGCAAGCCAATGAAACCAAGGAGGTCGAGAAGGACGAGAAAGCCGAGGCCGAAGCAAAAGCGTCCGACCCGGTAGACGACAAACAATTTGAGAATCAGGAGGGAGAAGGCGAGGGCGAGGGCGAGGGCGACCATGTCGCGGAGGTAAAATAGTCTAGCGGTTAGACTATGCCATATGCAGTCACTCTCTTTCTGCTAATCCTCAGAGGCCGACGGCGATCCGAAGCTGGTATCAAGTCAGATTAGTTTTATTTCTTTTATGCTCTTTGAATACATTTATTATGCCTCGCACAGCCAACATAAACTGCCACGCCTTGAATCCATATTTCGTATTAACCTTCTGGGTTGCCGTGTGTAGACTCCATGCGTCTTGATTCAATGAAACTATAGATAGACTTGGGATATAAGAAATCATGTGTATTGGATAAATACTGCTATGAGTATCAATTTTTGTTTTGCAAGACATCGTTGATGAAATGTATCGCCACTTGATATAAAATGATACACTGGCATTCCGATATACATTTAGAATGGAGTATTTTGTAGCTCTTGAAATATAACCCGGTATTACAGCATCCTAGACGTCCTTGTTAGACTGAATAAAACATGAATGGGAAGAGACATACCTACTTATCCTGACGGAAAATTCGTGAAATCATAGATCTGAACTTGTTCTTTTTCCAAGGTCTGCTGACAGGTTTAGAGTTTCTGCAATGGTCAAATCCTACGACATCTGAGTAAGGAGGAGGTTGATCTTGGGCAAGTCGACGACTCATACGCGGCCCAGTGAAACTGCAGCCGACACAACGACATCCAGTTTGGGGCAAGGAACTCGAGGCGTAAGGAGTCTGTAGATCCACATAACGATCCATTTTGCTGAGTGATAGCAACTGACAACAGTGTGTAAATATCCTAATGCAAGCAATTAATGGTTCAACTCCAGTAAAACAATTTGGCGTGCTGCAGTTCGCAGAATAAATCAGTGACCCTCAAGATAAGATGGTGGATTTCGGCGAAAGTTGCTCGGCGAGACATTCGCCGAAAAGCGACGCACATCAACTTTCGCCGATACCACTAAACGCTAGACTAGGGTGAAAGCGCCGCTTCGACATGGGCTGGCAGCGAAAAGACGTCAGAAAGACCAGCGGCAAAATATCCATCGATCCGCGCCAACGTCATCAGCAACAATGGAGAGACTTTGCTTTGGTCTCTTGCAATTTGACGCCAAGACATCAGCATCTGCTTGGACCTCGCCGCCGCCTCTTGTGTAGGTGATTGGATAAAGACAACCATGGCAAAACTTGACATGACGGCAAAGCAGATATTCGACCCTTGATAATTGTTAGCAAGGTCATGAGAAGAAGAGACGATGGACAATACTCACAGGAATACCAAAACTCATGGAAACGAGCGGGCGGTAAGTTCTTGACTAGACTTGACAAACTTGTAGCCCATGCCAAGGAAGATTGGTGGAGGTTCTGAATGACTGTATGATGTGACTTCGTGCCATTGACAGAGCTTCTTAGTGGTAACTCGAGATGTGAGAGATCTGGTACATCCCAGGAGAGGTTCTCTACATCGCGCGGCTGGAGTTCCATAAAAAGAGAGGCTTCGGCAAGCTGTTGATCATCAACAACAAGCGGCGGTACAGCTGATGGCACGATGGGTCGTAAAAGCGCTCTCCATACATACGTGACCAATGTTGCATGTGCGATCAGTATCACTGCCGGATATGATTCCTTGCTATTGAGCATACCATCTTCACCCGTGCTTGATGACTCTGGGACTTGTACCGAAGCGCGCCATGAGCTCAGTCGCTCAAATATGGGCTGTGCTGTCTGGATGGAAAGAGAAAGATTCTCCGACAGCTTCTGTGACGCCCTCAATGAACTGCAAGTAAGTTAGACTGTTAAGTCGAAACGTCAAAAGAGTAAGCACTTACTACAAGGAAGACTGCACCGAGTGTGCGATCACCGAGAGACGAGCCATATCGCGAAAAGGCCTGGTCAACTCAGCGTGAACAGTGTTTGTGCATGGAATACTTGTAGGAATTGCAAAGTCCCTGTCATCCAATTCACCAACATCCCACTCATCATCAGAAATGTATGGAGGACGACCCATAATTAGTGATAACCAGCTATCCTCAATGTATAAAGCCCACCACAACCGGGCACGCATCTGTTTCTCTTCAGCAGGAATGGCGCACATACGAGTTTCAAGATGCAGACCCAGATTCTGTGCTATCCCTACCAGAGTGCCTAGCCAAGTCCATTTGAACGTGTCTGTTGTAGTAGTGAATCTGTGATTCATCGTTGCATGGAGACACATGAGGCCTGCCTTCAAAACACTGAGATCTGGGGTACGAAGTTGTTGTTGCAGGCTTTCATGTACAATGTTCCATATGTCTGCGCTGGGTAACTGATGGTGTATTTCAATGATGGATAGGTGCTCGTCGTTTCGGGCAAAGGGTAACGCAAGACCATAAATGGCACCGAGTAAGTGGCAGGGAATATGGTCAAGAGCGGTCGATCCAGGAAGTGGATTATCGAGTAAGTCCTGGCTAAAGTAACTTGAAGATATAATGGGCATTAGAGGGTAGATATGTTTGTAGAACCTTGCGGATCGAGTCAGTCTCGAGTCTTGCAAATACCACTATTGTTTGACTTACAGCTTGACAAGCCTGATGCCCATGGACACTGAAATGAGCCCGTTAAGCCTGGATCTTAAAGACATTATCTTGTCCAACGTTGCATCATTCGTTAACTTCGGGGTCACGATAAAGTGTACCGGAATCTTCTGCCGGTTTGGAACTCCACCAATATTTCGGAACTGCAGACCATAGAAGCTTCTGAGTCCATAGTCATCGAACCGGCAGTGGCGTAGCAGCCAGGGATCTGCCTCGGAGGATGATCCTAGAAGGGTTGATGACTGTCCCTGTATATCATCCACTGACCTGGAAAATTGCAACTGAGTTGTGGTGGCGACACTACTAAGTGTTTGTGCGTGATCATACGGGATCTCGGTCTCGGGTGCAAAGACTGGAGGAGTAGCCACGAATATCGTTGGTCTATCAGAGTGTTGTTCGTCAGATACTCCGAAGGAGTTGTCAAGGCCCAATGTATCATCGTGAGAGGTATGATGGACAACTGGTGAATGAGCACTGCTAGAAACGGATGTAGTCCTGCTCTGTCGTGTAGTACGTCTTGATCGTCCTTCGAAAGTACATGGAGTCTGAGAGTTTTCACAGCGACGGCAGTGCGATTTGCCATCCTCTATTTGACACCGAACCTTCCGGGCACGACATTTATCACAGGGTTGACGCCTAGTATGGAGTCGATAGGTGCGTGTACCATATTCGTTGTGAGCTCTGATGTCATCTTCTTCGCTATTGTCCATGTTGGGTATTGAAACGGAACTCAGAACAAAATGAGTCAAATACTGAATTTAATAGATAACAGAGTTAGGTTGGATGACTGGAAATTTAAGAACTAATAGTGATAAGTCATAGTTGGCACTGTTCTTGATAAGGTAGCAGTTACTCGATAAGGTGGTTACAATTGCCTATTCCTTGCTTAGTGCATCGCTACACCAGAAAGGGCTAGTAATTTACACGATCACTAATCTCAAAGGAGAAGCTCGTTCGATGCCGTTTAGAACCGATGACATGATTTCAAATGTAGTTCTTAAATGTAATGTGTATATCCGTAGAGCTATGTACCATACCCAGAACCTATAGCAAGCAAAGTGTGCTTCCGTAACTGTCTAGAACAAAAACGTCTGCCTCGTCATAGGAAGAGAGCTAACCGGCTCGGACATGAGCGGCATTCCATCGCAAGTCACAGCCTGTAGCGAAACGAGATTAGCACAAGTCAACTCAATCATCAGAAAGCACTTACCAAAGTCTCAGGATCAACATCAACGTTAGGTGTAGCGCTGTTGAACTTGAGATCACTCTTCTTTACCGTTCGACAGTTCTTCACGACCTCAATTTGCTTTTTGAGATTGTACGAGTGAACATCACCACCTTGTGAAGCGCTTGCTTGAGAAACAAACATGGCGCTCGACTCGGGATGCAGGGCCTAGGAGCCAAATTAGAAATTGTCTGTTGAGTAATTGTAACATAATACTTACCCCATACATTGGTCGGCCGACCAAGGGTTCGACATCGGAAAGACTACGAAGGATTAGCATTCTACCATGTTGACGGGTAGCAAAGTCTTACGCTCCGTTGGGATCGCCCTGGATGAAGATGTTAGTAACTTTATTTAGACGTGGGGGAACTGAACTCACCATTTGTGCATAAGTGATAAACCCCTTCTTGAGAACCTGGAATGGCTTCGTTCCAAACTCTACGGGATCCCATATAACCAAGTCGGCCAATTTGCCCGTTTCAACACTGCCAACCGCATGACTGATTCCTTGTGTAATGGCAGGATTTATGGTATACTTGCTGATATACCGCTTGATGCGGAAGTTGTCTGCACCAGTGTCCTTGTCCTCTTCTAGAGCACCGCGTTGGAGCTTGTTCTTATGAGCAGCCTGCCAAGTGCATACCAGCACCTCTGCTGATCGACCCATAGCTTGAGAGTCTGATGACATGATACTAATCGCCCCAATGTCATGAAGAATGTCCTCGGCTGAAATGGTTTCCTCTCGGATACGGTTCTTGAGGAATGAGGCATCGTCGGGATTGTCCTTTGAGAGGCGGTGACAATTAGCGGCCATGTCGATATGCTCGTCAATTGTGTCTGTAGTGAATGGCATCGTGGGAGAGGTGCTGCTGGGGAGTACATTTGGGTACGCGACAAGCTTGATGACGTCGGGTGCATGACCACCACCTGCACCTTCGACATGGTACACATGAATGCTTCGGCCTTTGAAGATTGCTGCTGTATGTTCAAGAAAGCCCGCTTCGTTAAGGCCATCAGTGTGGATATGGCATTGAATATCTTGTTCTTCGCAGACACTGCACATATGGAGTCAGCATGGTACGTTCAATGTTGGAAGGGGTAACTCACTTCAGACAGTTCTCAATTGTAGAGGGTGTGCATCCAAAGTCCTCGTGCAGCTTCAGTGCAATAACACCCGCGTTGATCTGATCGAGGAGACCGACCTTCTCGGAGTCGCTGCCCTTTCCAACGAGGCCGAAGTTGACGGGCAGCTGATCGCATGCTTGCATCATCTGTCGAATGTACATTTTGCTCGCGGTTCCATTGACAGCTGTAGACGAGGTGCTGTTTACGTCAGTACCAAATATTCAAGTAGTGTTAAGATGCTGACACATACCTTGGACCGGTACCGCCTCCAAAGAGAGTCGTGATACCGGATGAGATTGCCTCGAATGCCTGCTGTGGACAAATGTTATGGACATGAGTATCGACTCCACCAGCGGTAACAATTTTACCACCGGCGTCAATGATGTCCGTGTTTGACCCAATCACCATGTTAGTAGAAACACCATCCATCACACTTGGGTTACCAGCTTTTCCAATGCCAACAATGGTGCCGTCTTTGATACCAATGTCAGCCTTGAAAATGCCAGTCCAATCAATGATGACGGCGTTTACGATAGCCAAGTCGAGACAATCAGCATCAGCACAGCCGCTTGCAGCTCCCATGCCATCACGAATAGTTTTTCCGCAACCCAACGTGCACTCTTCGCCGTAAAACGTATAGTCTTTCTCAACTTTGGCCCAAAGGTCAGTAGCCCCAAGACGAATCAGGTCACCTGTCGTAGGACCATAAGCAGAGACATACGCTTCCCTACTGATTGAGCACGGTCGAATAAGGCTTTGGTCCTCTAACACTTCAGACGAGTGCTGATAACCCACCTGCTGCAGTTGCTGGAGGATGTTCTGGACGTTGTTACGATTAACCGGACCTTTGGCAAGGCCACTCCCACCTTGGATGACCTTTGAGCCTCCGACGTGAACCAGAGTGACGGATTTCGGCTCATTGGGTTCGAATCGTAGAAACTCTCCGGATGGAAGATCGAGATGGTAGCCGTAGGCCTTTTCTCGATCAAAGTTGAGATGAGGGTTCGTTTCCATGAAGTGAAAGTGGGATCCGACCTGAGCCATTAGTAATTCTGGAAATTATACAGGTTCCACTACATAACTTACATGAACGGCTCGAGTACCTTTGTTAGTGACAGTAATTCTCACCCTGTCACGCCCCGCGTTGAGAATAATGTCTTCAGCCTCCGCTGGTCGGATAGCACCTGGCATCGCCAAAGGATGAAAGTCCGCCTCGTTGACAGAAGGAAATAATTCTGCAGAGGGAACTGGAATGAAGCTTCCGTAGAAAGCCATCTTCAAGTCTCCATCGTCAGTACTGATGGGGTTATGGATGGTAATCAAATGAGTTCCAGTCTCAAAAGTGCCTTCGACCTGCATCTGTTTGAGCGTAGCAACGACAGATGGGTGAACATGTCGTCGGCCCAGAATAATCTTGCCAAGTTTCATGAGATCGGCGACAGAGTAATCTTCGTTATGGATGATCTTGACAAGTTAGCAACATCAATGGTCGGCAATTTGGAAACAGTCAATACCTCTTGGAGAACATTGGAAATGAGAGCCTAGATAATTTAGTATTTATCAACACCTTTGTCGTGGAAACGCGACTTACACTAGACTCTAGATGATTGAGCTTCCTTCCATGTGCCAGCCGCTTCTGAGCAAGATAACCGGCATGAGAAAAGGCAAGTTTCTCAACCTTGATGACATTAGTATCAACAAAGCACAATGGCCGGGGTATTTCGTACCTCACGGGGTGTGTAATGCATGTTTGCAGGATTATTGAACTGTAGAAAGGTTGGTGGGACTTTGTTTCAAGTGAACGATTGATAGATGTATCATCAGGACATGCGTGGTGTTGTTGCTACATTTGAAGAATACCGTCTTTATATCACTTCCATAAAAAGTGATTTTATGATACAGATAGACTGATGATCCAGTTCTTAATTGTAAATTCGGCGAAATGAGGATTATTGGGACATTGATCGCTATCCAGATGGCGATAGATCTAAAAGATAAGAATTTCGGCGAAATGGCGCCGAAAGCGAGGATCATGACCTCATTGCGCCAAGATACGGGTGTTGCCGAAGGATTGATGTCGATACCGCGAAATTCACGTATTAGTGTACAAAAATAAATAGTCTAAAGAGCATAGTCTACGTAGCATAAAGTGACCTGCTCATTTCGTCTCTTATGGTTAAAGTGGTCAATGTTTCTAAAATCTTGTGGATTATGCCTGACAAAGGCAACTTTCTCAATTGAATTGCTATGGCATACCTAGGTGGAAGATGCACAGAGGCAAAACAAGCTGCATGTCCTTCAGTACCTGGGTTGTATTTTACAACTCCAGTTTGCTTCTAATACCCTTCTGTACAGTCAGGCTTTTTAGCTGATCATAGGGCCTCCCAGACTATAGCTTGCGTTGGTTTGTTAACAATAGTGTCAACCCAAAGCACTCTCAGGCCGGAATAAGGCTATTCTAGGCAGGCACCTGGGCTAGGTCAGTGATTGCAAATCTCTGACACCACCCCGTATCTTAACCCAATGGGAATGGCCAAATATTTTGTGCTTACCTACCTAATCAAGTACAGCAAAAATAGAAAATCTCTTTTCCTAGTGAGGACTGCCCAGCTTCTGTTTTGCCAGTCTATATCCGACAATAGAGAGTTGCTGAACAGTTTGGTGTGCCGAATATTTCGGTACCGAATTTCAGGGCAGTGGTCAATCAGAAGTTTCGCAATCACTGACCCAGCCCAGCTTGCACGGGATCGAGCCGATGCGTTATCTGACCGAAGTCTTGCTGCTTGGATGCATCCTTTCTTGCAGGCATCGAATTAGTAGCTTGAGAAGCGTGAAAACGCGACCGGTGCATTGGATGATGGAGTTGAAAGAAGAAAAAGCTCCGCAAAGCCAGAGTGTTGCGGATAGAATAAAAACTAGGCAAGTGGCTACTTGGCTAAGAGGAGGCAGGCAGCAGATTGTCTAAAAAGCAGGTAGTAGCTTGTCTAAGAGGCAGGTAAGTATCGAGCACTACATCCACAGCGCCAAAGAACAAGATTCAATGCAGAGCTCTATCTACTTCTTAGCAGAGGATAAAGATACTGTTCAGAAAATTTCCGTAGATACCTTGAGGAAGAGATTGGAATAAAATGTGGCTCGTTTATGTGACAAGACTTTCCTCAGGGGACACGTAGGGTTCCGCTCATGACCTCGACTGCATCCCCCCCAAGATGAACTGTTTTAACTCTGCGCTCTCCATTGCTATCCTTTTCGACCGTTACACCAACTAGAATTAGACTTTCTCGTCCCATCTCCACACCTTGAGTAATTCTGAACTGGACAGAAACAGCAGAAAGCTTGTGCAGTGCCAGATAGCAACCCAATGCACAGGCAGCACTTCCCGTTGCAGGGTCTTCCATTGTTCGCTTGACAAGTCTCGTCCGAACGTTTTGCACAAGTTTATTTCCATCAGAAGACCTTTCGCTGTCTAGAAGTACAAAGTAGTATCTCCTCGAGTCAAAGTCGTGTTTCCAACCTTCATCTTGTAGGTCTCCAGATATGTAAGCCATTGCTCCGATCTTTGCAGCCCCCAATAGGTCGAGGGATGGTAGTTCAATCAACGCAAAAGTCATTCCTTTGACAATGCTGAACAACTGCGCGCCATGCTCAGCTGCAGCAACTTGAGCGATCTGGCCATCTGAACCAGCGTCGTACTCGGGCTGGGTGAGGCGATGGGCGTGAAGTCGCACGTTGTGTGGAATAGCAGCACGTGCAGAGCCATTGGCATCAAATTCAAGATCAATCTTCCCTGCTTTGGCGATCAAAGTCTTGACACCTTGAGGATGAAGGAAGACTGCAGTGCCAATGGTTGGGTGACCAGCAAATGGGAGTTCCGCTTTTGGAGTGAATATATCAATTTGTCTCTCACTTGACTCTGATTGATTCTCGACATCGTGAACAAACACAGTTTCTGAAAGATTGAATTCGCGGGCGATGCGTTGTTTTTGGGCTTGGTTGAGAGGAGGACACTGGCTCGGTGGTGGGATTGTCACCACAGCCAGTGGATTGCCTTCAAAGGCGGTCTTTGTGAAGACATCGAGAGTAGTGAATTTGAGGCTCATTTTTGTTTTGTTTTCTGTTAAGCAATCGGTAGAGTAGAATGTGATCAAGACAGGACAGTTATAGTCTTGGGTTGAGTCACAGCAAGCATGCTGACTAATCCACTTATCCATCTCCGTATACCGGTGCAAGAGTAATGAAAGGCAAAGAAACAAGGACTAAGAAAGATTCACCCATGCTATTTCTAATACAAGAGACAGAGATGAGTGAAACATAATAACCCCTATGGTGTTGGATTTGACTGTACGTGTTACATAGAGATTGTGATTTATTTTCCCTAACATTCCAACGACGATGCGAACTCCATAATCCAATACTGTCCTAGCAACTCAGCGCTTAACAGTTCTTCTGGCAAACACGCGAGGCGGCAGTGAGACACTGGTTCTGACCAGCGCCATGAGGGCAGGATCGACGACGAGCAGAAGCACATGCCGCGTAGTTGGCGTATCCGAAGCAGCTACCACGAGCCTCGAGGCCTTGGGCATTGCTATTCTCAGCGACGGGGCTGGCCGTGGCGAAGGTGGTGAGGGCCATGACGGCGACGAAGAACTTTTATGACATGTGTGAGTTTATGAATAATAATTATTGCTAGAAGAGGGGATGCATAGAGTGAGAGAGTACATGTTGATGGTGGCTTGAGTTTGACGAATTATTTGTTCCTGTCGTTTCACATAACATTCTTCAGAGTTGGCTATTCATACTTGGAAAGTTATAAATTGGTTCCATTGAATCTCGTGGTCTAGGTCAAGCGGAAATGAACTCCTGCAATACTCGGACAATCCGTAGCTGAAGGATCTGATAAGCTCCGCATGTGTGGTCAAGTCCCTAGACCATAGCATCCATGAGTCCATATGACTGGACCGATCAATAGTTCACCTGAGGCGTAGTGTCTGATCCTCCGGCCAAACCCGCTAATGTGCATAGATCACCACTAATTATCTGATCGATTAGATAAAATTTGATCATGTGGATCTTCAACGACCACTTACCAACCAGCCTCTTTACGGAACTGGTCCGTACATAGGATTTGCTCCCCACTTGGTTGGGACTTTCAACTGTATGCGATCCTTCGTGCCTTTCAGGTTGCTGTATAGCCGATATATCCCTACTCAAGTTCACGATACTGCCTGTACTTAGCGCCAGCACAATTTAGCTAATATTCCCTCGCCATGTTTTACTTTTCATCATGTTAATTAAGGAAGACAAGTATGAATATGAATTAGCTAACATATACAAACAACAAAGAGCGTACCATTCTGTCTTACTCTTGGTACGTATCTGTAAGCACTTATATCTATTGTCAGATGCTCCTAAGGTTAGTAATTGAGGTGGTGCAGTGGCTATGTTTCGCAATGAGTCACAACAAAAGCACGTTACATATTATTTCTCATGGCCATTTCTACACTCCAAATATTATATAAGGTACTGGACCTGAAGTAATTATTATATCTATCTTGCGGTATTATTAACGGCTATTTTGTAGCCACGTAATATTATTGTCGCCATGGATGTCATCATCCTACACAATCGCATCAAGGATATAACAGCCGCCCTCACAAAGTTGCTATTAAAATCTGCAACTCCGCCACAGACACCCAATCTGTACCAGTACCTCTCCAGACACTTTCTTCACAGATACCTTGAGCCTTGGCCGCATTCGATAAAGTAAGAGAAGGTATCCCAACGATCGATGCGACATCACCAGACGCTCCCTCCTTGGAGAGTATCATCACAGGCTGCGTCGAAAAGTCACACTCGCTCAAGGCTTACTTGCGTGGGGTAATTCCTCATGCCCAGTTGTCAAACCTTGACCGATGCGTACGTTTTTTAGGTCTGGGAGCGGCAGTGGACATGGTAGTGGAGTTGAAGGATGGCCTGTTTTCTGACCTCAAAACCTTGGCAGATAATCGTGCCATTGAAGCAGAAGCCCGAGAGAATATCAAAGCGCTAGTAGGCTTTGCGACTGGAGAGCCGGGATTTGATCTGTGGGGTGTTTCAGATAGCGAATAGCGTAGTGGCTGCATTTTGTAAATAACAGTTGAAGATGCTGTGCAAACTACGATAGGTTATGTTGAGAGTGATCCGGTTCCATTCTTAACTTAACTCGCCTGAAAGCCTTAACTTATACATGAACGCATATGTGACTGTTTATGCACTTGTGGTTCCAGGATACATGCTTCTTCTTTCTATTGTGTAAGCGTATTTCAGTTGTTCGTCCACTGTCTTTATATCCGGGGTATTCCTAGTGCCACATCTACCGTATCACATTGCTAAGCAATAGCAACCTTGCAGCTCTTCCTTCACCATTACATTCTTCGCCTTGATTGTCCGCTCCATCATAATCCATAATAAGATGGGAAGGACTCCGCCCGGTGTTGGTGCAATTGCTAGACTACTCCTGTCAAAGAGAACATGGCTCACATCGCCGAGAACGCCCTTTTCTGTAACATAGAAGCCAAGATCAACCAGGACACTCACTTCCGGCTTCACCATAGATGATTTGATAAAGCCAGGTCCGCGATGCAGTTCCGAGATAATTATGGAATCGCGTGGTGCCTCATCTTCCATCTGAAGAACTTCGTGTTCATCTTTACTGGCATCATAAGATGGATCGAAGCCTCTAGACGCACTTACGAAGGGAAATTGGCCCTTCATCTGCTTGATGAACTCTTTTGTAATAATATTCCCAAAACCGACAATCTGGATCCTGGCCTGCTGTGCCGACTCCCGTAGTCCATACTTTGTCAACAAGCGGACCAAGGCGTCTGCAGCAATATTATTCGCTCGGCCTTTGGCGTATTCCTCAATGTTCTTGATAGGATTGATGGATCTCATAACCTCTGGTTCATTTAAATGGCGAGGCAGTGGGCGCTGTATCAGGATGCCGTGGATGCGAGGGTTCTTGTTCAGCTTTTTGACTTGACTCATGACCTGTGTTGTTGACGCATCGACGGGCATCTCATATACCCAATAGCTGACGCCAGCCTATTGCGCAGTGGGTCAGTTAGCTATTATCCTCACTCTGGGGGGGTGTACGGTTGACGTACCCGTGCAGCAACGTGGGCTTTGATCTTGACATAATCTACTGCATCCGGGCCTGTGTTGAAATAGACAACGGCCATGACTGGCTTGACGCCACCTTTGTCGGCTTTTCGATCACACCAGCGCTCAATGTCCCGCACGACCAGGTCTCCTGTGAGAAGACGGGCGGAGCCGTTCTGAAACGCTAGAGGGAGTTGTAGCAGCTCTAGATCTTCCATTGTCACGTTTTTTCTAGTTGTTGGTAAAATAACCGTAGGGAATTCGTAGGCGCGAGGTGGGCTTTCTAATCGGTATGAAATTATTATTGTTATGTCAAGAAGGAGAACTGAGGGTTGGATAGGGAATGGAAAGGGAATGGGACAAGGATACAGTGGGACCTGCACGTGCTGTATAAATTCAAGACCAATAGGCAAACTATCTCTAGATACGATTGATTGCACGCTGTATTTGTGCAATCGAATGACGCGCTCTGTGCTGTTGTCACACAAGCAACGCGGTACTATTTACCTTTCAGCCAGCCACAAAGTGGGCCCGTCGGCAAGGGAGGCATAAGCGTGAGGGAACGATACCTATGGTGTCATGTCTCAATCTCTTTGCTTGTTGCACTGCTTTTGTCTTTTTGTCAACATCCTGAGAATTCTCTACAATCACACTATTGGCTTGAACAGCAGTTCATCGATGAATTCCTGCGACACTTTTGTCATTTACAAGGGAGAAGTTTGGAGTTAGTGAACCACTGTACATTCTCATCGTCACAAGCTACTGCAAGCCTCATAACTCAGCTGAGCTCAAAGAGACAAGATCAGCGAATCAGCCATGAGCTTGCTAGCCGTGCTCCGTGTAAACTATCGGCACTAAGGGCGAGCCAGTTCATCCCTGACATCAGAGTATTTATTCATCACATCTCCCACCTGGCGCCTGGCGATCAAATCAATTACACAACTTCCATCTATCTTCTCTATTGTTGCCAGTCTCATCAATCGTATGCAAAATGGCATCTTTGACAAAAGTCGTCAACGGCAAAGTCGTCACCAACACTAATGTCCGTACCCCATTACCATGTACGTTTAGAGCTAACACTCAGCAGGTCAGACCTCCCACCGGATGGACCGTCAACTACGAAGACTTTGGTGGTGATAGTGAATGGGGCGACGATGGAGAAGTTGCCGATCTGGTTGGCGGTTATGGCATCTCCGGAGTGGTCAAACCGCTCTTCAGAACTCGTTACAGCTCCAACGAGGTCATTTTTGTGATCGAGATTAACGAGCAGTACTATATATACAATGGGGAGTCTGGATGGGTGCAGCGGATTGTTTCGCCTACAGATTTGAAGGAGATTGTGGACTTTATCAATGAGCAAGGATGGTTTCGGTTGGATACAGAGAATCTTGGGTGATGATCCAAGTCGTGCATTATATGGGATATACATGGTGGTCATACCTGTACACCTGTTACTCTCAGGTGGAGATATTCATCGTCAGTGATGATGAATGAGAACTCTACTTTTAAACTGTCTCAAGTCGGTGACTGCCATTTGCCTCTCGCAAGTACCGTATTTTCCGGGTTTTGAAGAGAGCTGTAGGGTATTTAACAGCCATGGTTAGTAATCCACTAAACAAAGGAGGTTTGATTGTCCAAACACCAGACAAAGTGTCGGACAAGCCTCAAGTACCTGATCTAGGCAATATATGTGAATGAAAAAAATGGATGTATAAGGAAGGAGGGGTTTCCTGTGTTAAGACCTATCTCTTCTGTAGTTATCTTGTCAATGTAATACTTTGCACGCATTTTGTCCCACTCTATGACGCCTATTTTGCAGCCTGCATAACCATCGCTGTCTGCGATAATGCCTCAGGCTACGGATGATCTTTCGGAAAGAAATTGAGTCAATCGTAGCCTGGAGGCCACCATCTTTTTAACCCCTCAATCGAATATAAGCACCAACTGTACAAATTAATCACCTAGCGGAGTGGCTATGGTCCACAATGTGTTACTGAGGTCGTTTATTGCTTCCTCATTGAGCTTCAAGATGCTATGCAAGCCACCGTTAACTGTACTTAGAATATACTGTTTTTATCCTTTAGGCTAAATGCATTTAATAATCCTAATTGGATTACGAACGGATGTTTGACTGTTTATCTATCTGTGGTCCAAGGCACATGGTTTCTTTTTTTGTTGGGTTAGTATGTCTTAGTTCGTCTGCTACTCCCTTCTCCTGTCGTTGAGACATTTAACTCTTGGTTCATTTGACGTAAATTATGTTCATATTTGTCATGTCATGTGCAGATGGTAGGTTTGTCGTTCTCTTTTCGAGGCTACTGTCGTTCTGTTAGTTGCGGTGCGAGTGGGGATTCTGTCGATTGAGCTTATTCCCTCATTCGGCTATTCGGCTTTAAATGGACATATGTTTCGTATAATAGTCAATTCTACCTACCATAAAGAACTTAATCCTGATAAGCTCCTCATGCAGGGCATAATTATTCTGTCGCGGCTTAGTCTTGGCACTGGTGCGCAGGGTTACTGAGTACAGGAGAAGAGGCATCTTGACGTAAGCTGATGCGAAGTCTGAGTAACTATGGTCTCCTAGTAGGGCCTCGTGTAATGATCAAGGCTGATCCCAAAGTGACATGAAGTATTTAGAAACCAGAGATTTATCTATAAAAGGGGACACATTCCTCGCAATAACTTCATTTTAGACCAAAGCATTAACACTCCTAACACTTCCACATCTCCCAATTTACCAACGCCTATCACAATGAAGATCAACACCTTGATTATCCTCGCCCTGGGGTCTCTTCGTGTAGCTGCCGATTCAGATTTTGCCGCAACCTGTCACGACATTCTTGTGTCTCAGCCAGGTGGTAATGCCAACTATCCAAAAGACCGCTTTTCCTTATACGCATGGTGTCGCAAAGAAAAGGGTGCCTGGAGCGAGTCCTTTCTCAATCTCAGCAAATGTATTGCTAATGACGGTGGCAATCTGGTTGCTCGAGAGAAGTATGCTGTTTGTTCCTCTCTTCGTGGTATACCCTGCTGACTCAGTATGCTAGTGGTGGCATGGGAGGGAGTTGTAGGGATATGCGCTTGAGCGGCACTGTCCTGCTTTCTAGATGCGTCAACAACAATGGTGGGACGACAGATGCCTCTATTGATTTGAGTAGGTCTTTTCAATTTGATGTAAAAATTGCAAGCTTTGCTAATCACGCCAGACCGGCTCGTTGGAAACCGGAACGGCGCTCTCACTTGCTTTGGCGCTTCACACGCTTCATAAGACATACTAAGATTTGAGCGATATAGATGATCATTGTGTCGGTTATCAACGGGTAATAGAGGTAGGATAGTGAAGAGCGGAGTTTTCCTCAACTCAGATACCCAGAGAATGTCAAGTCAGTAGTGGGTTCTGTAACTGGAGAGATAGAATTTGATGTATAGGAGATGCTGAGAGAGTAATTGACCAGATACATCTATAGGGAATTGTTAAATACATTTGCTTATCTCAGGGATAGGCTTAGTCTGTAACTACCATTTGCCTCTCACAAGTATAGTATTCTCTGTTGATAATTGTAAATGGCAATAAATTAATATTTGAACTTTTTTCTATTCCCTAACAAACTCCAGATGTTTAATGTGTAAGGACCGCTTCACTGTGTCCGCTCCGTTTTGACTATAGTAGTCCTGTCGCTGCAAGTTCAAGTTAGTCGTGGCAACAAATTAAGAAATTATTCCGCTTTAATGGAAGAAGTTTCAATTGTCGATATCACATTTAAACCTGGAGCAAATTTGAGGAAAGCTATAGGGTATCTGTGCCTCAGGCTACAGTTGATCGTTGGGAGATCAATTGAGCCAATCATAGCCTGGCAGCCACCATCTTTTATCTTTTTGACCCCCTAAACGAACACAAGCATCAACTGTACAAATGAACCACCTGGTCTAGCTTTGCTATTGACAGAATATTGAACATGAATTTCAGACGAGATTTCCAGTTTGATCCATTCTCGGAAGAAGCCACGCAATTTGGCAATCAAGATGATCTATCCAACATTGACTGGTCCAATCCCATGGAATTCATGAAATCTCTAGGCGGTCCCATGCCCGAGTTTGCAACTCCTGCAAAGGTTCGCAAGGAAGCTCGCGAGTATTCAAGCAACATCTTTGTTAGTTACGACTTTCTCAAATAAATACTGCAACGCCACGAGGCTACTATCCACAAAAGATGGACTGGCAAGACACGCCAACAACGACTCCAGATTCTTCTCAAGGCATGGCCAGCAATGCCGGCATCTCATCGCCCTGACTTTGAGGCGTTTTGTCGAGAGACAAATCAGCAAAGAGAGACAGGTTCTAAGTTCAAGGACCAATTCATGTGGCCTTGTATCAACCAAGAAGACCTATTGCAGCCCAGAATGATGCTTTTGTTGCTCAATGCCCGAGGCCGAAATCCACCTCCGGTTTTTGCCGCAGTTGACAACAATGACATGCATCAAAGACTCAATCTAGGATCGTTGTGAATAGCTAGATGTGTCTCTCACACAGTCTTGAATTGGGAATTGTGGCTGTTGGTAATGCTCAATAGGGCTAGGTCTAGTGCACTTGCGGTTATATCCATCCTCTCGCCCTAAACTAAACATCATAGTAACTTTATTTTAACAATCCTCAATCTAGTCTAGGAAGAGACTAATGTACAATTGGATATGTATTAATTGAAGCATTATGTATTTCAGGTATATAAAACAATCAGACAATCACCTCTTTACATCCATCTTGATACAAGTATCAGCCCAATTATCCAGGTTATCAGAGCACTCATGTTCCCACAAACGCCATGGCCTGATAATAAGCTGGCCGCTGTGTTGTTACCCCATAGCCAAGTCACCGCGCCAACTCCATCGTCCTCATCAATGCTGCAAACCATTCTACAGACATTCTCTACAGCCTCACCTCTTCGTCGCAGAAACTTTCCACGCGGGCCAACGTCTTGATCCATGTCTCTTCTACGCTTGGTTTGAGAAACGTCACTCTCATTGTAAACCATTTGAAGCCACTGCAACTCCATGTATGCTTCTTGGCCTGTAGTCATGTTCTGTGTCCAAACGCCTCCATCACCCCAACTGTTAAAGATGAGCAGAGATGGATCTCGAGGAACTTGGAATGAGATGTTAGCTGCTTCGATGCCATTGGCATACCAGATAGACTGAGTCGGCGTCCAGTCCAGTCGATGTTCCACCCATTCGTTCCACTTTAGCCCATCAGGCAAGGTTATATTGCGAGTAGCCTTGGGAAATAGCTCTGTGGCACTGTAGCCGGGATGATTCGTATAATGCACTCGATCGTGATCTTCGCGGGTCAGAATCTCCATGTCGGCTTCTTGAACGTCTTTGATCTCTTTGGCGGGGACGTATGTGAACATAGCCATACAAGCCCCAGGTGCACCGCGCACGCGACCCATGAAACGGATTGACAGGAATTGAAAGCGATCAATCGAGTCAAACTCAGATGCAACCTGGAATTCCTCCTGTCGATTTGTCCGCATCGATAAATACGTTTCAGAAGAAGGGTTCTTGTCCGGATTTGATCTGATGTAGATGTTGTTTGGCGAGTTGACCATAGGAAACATGGCGCCGTACGATAGCGTATCGTGACTTCTGCGATTGCTCCAGCTTTGAATTGACCAAAAGTTCTTCCACGCTTTGGTCTTGAAGTATTTGCTTGTAACGTCGGCTTCTGCGGAAGCATTTTCGCCTGCGATGGTATCGGGAATCCCTGCATACTCGGCAAGATTTCTAAAGTCCCAGAATCGGTGTTGGGTGTAATAGCCTGGGTCCCGACCATCCGTTAGGTAACAATCGCATTGATCAGACTCCCAATCTTCAGGTTTCTCTTCAGGTTGCGTGTCATTTTGTGCTATCGCAGTGGCGGCAAGCGCAAGAATCACGACTTTCCGCGATGGCCTCATAGCGTTTTTTTTTTTGATTTTTTTGATCGAACAATTGAGTCTCTAATGAAACCGCCACCCGCTGTTGGCTGCAGGGTGCTGCTCATTATTATAATAGGATTGTCTTGGAAAGGGGCGGGGATCTAGACTGTGAACCCCTGCTCAAGACATCAATAGCGTGTCGCTAACACCGAACTACCCAGATGAGTAACAAAATGACCGCCAAGATTTCCCATGGTCAGACTTATGGGGACAGAAATAGCTGACCATACTTGGGCTAAGTACACCTCAGCTGAAAGATGGGTGGGCGACTAATTCTGGAACTCTGCTCACTGATACAAATTGCTAAGCATCCCGTAGCTAGTCTAGCAATGCATCTCCAGATCTATTCCCGAGATACGCTATCATTCCTAGGCATGAACTAATTGTAATACAATTCGACCTCGGCCTTGACTGTTGCATCTTCGCAGTGCCGATACGGCCACTTTTCGTCCTTTGACTATAATCACAATCTAAACTATAATGTAATTTACTGTCACTAATTTGAAGTACATCTTTTTCCATTAAACAATAACAACATCCATTCCCTGCGCCATCCATTCAAAATGCAACACGAACCAAAAATCAAAACAAAGCATTACCTCACTATTACCCGCTTCACCTGCACCAACTCTCAACACGAACACCTTCCAACTCTTCCAGCAGAGAAAAGTCCATGCCATGTTGCTTCATAGCAACCACAATCACATCAAAAGTTTCCAAGAAAGACTTATTCCAATCTTGATCAGCCAGACGCGAAACCTGAGGCACAGCCTCCTGCTTGACTAGAGCGTCCGCCCATGTGAGGTCTAAATCAGAACCTGAAATAGCGAGACTTCGAACCAGATCAATACCGGGCGAGTTGTCGAGCTGCGACTGACCAGCCTTGAACCCTAGACCAACAACAAGCACGCGTGAGCGTTTGCCTGTACTGGGAAGGGAGTCGATCAGACGTTGAGCTAGCTTGCTTGGGCGATTGTTCATGGCGGTAGAACAGGCTTCCAGCAAAGGGAATTTGCTATTTGAGAGGAGATAGTATGGGTTTACGGGGATGCAATGGCCGCCAACTCCGACGCCAGGGGCATAAGACATATACCCGAAGGGTTTAGTCGATGCTGCTTCGCAAACCTCATAGGGGTCAATGCCATGGGGAATACAAGCGTCCGCCATTTCATTTGCATATGCGATACAGACCATACGTTGGCAATTTTCATATAGCTTCATCATCTCGGCAACTTCAGGTTTAGAAACCTTGACAACGTTATCGAAGATGGTGGAGTATAGGCGGTAGATGGTATCGAGGGAGCCAGGTAGGACGTCGTCTAGACCGGAGATGATCTTGGGGATCGATTTGACTGGAGGAAAGGTACGGCCAGGGTCAACACGCTGTTTCATGAGGCGTTAGCAACATTCGAACATGTGGTACTTGCCACAGATCAGAAAAGGATAGCATACATACCTCAGGGGACATGCCAGCAAATAAGCCTAGTCTCTTGGCCATGGGACCAACTAACTCTCTTGTCATACCAACAGCGACAGAGCTTTCGATGACGATAGTTGAGCCACGACGAGCCACCTGAGAGACCATGTTCACGGCATCGCGAAGATATGAAGAGTTGATGGACTTGTTGGGACGCAATAAAGTAGGAACAGAGATGAGGAAATGTGTGGCTGAGATGAGATCGCTCTGTGTTCGAGAGAACCGGACGCGTTTGTTTCCTTGGAACTCTTGATCAAGTTCCTTGATACGTCTCTCTGAAACGTCGAACCCAATGACCTGGTACTTGGATGAAAAAGAGCTGACGAGATGCGTGCCAACGTAGCCGACACCGACAACTGCTACCACTGGGGTAGTTTCGGGTGTGATGTCTGAGGCAGACGCAGCAGAGTTGAGAGAAAGGTCTGTCTCGGAGGGTGAAGAGCTTAGGGGAGGGGTGTCGGGGTAAAAGGGGGATTCAGAGGGAGAATCAGAAGGTGTCAGCATGGCAAAGTCAGGACAAGCGCCCATGCTGGAAGAGAAAATTTGAGCCATTCTAGAATGATTTGCCGTTGAAGAGACTTTGGAAGAAATACAAGTGAGCGAGGAATTGTCTCGAAGTGGTCTGTTGCTTCTTTTTCTCGTCCAAAAAAGCTGGTCATCCACAACCTCTTATAATATCCCGCTCCGAGATCTGGACTATGAATCCCAAACTCCTCAGGCAGCCTCAATTATCTTTACCATGCTGGATAGCTAATTCTGAACCAGCCTCTCCGGTAAGACCGAGTAGCATGAATGAATACTCTGCATCTAGACAACATCAATGTGTACTCTGGCACGATTCAAAGCTGAGACGCCACTCGGTGGAAATAGCTTCACCTCAGCTTTGCGGTTTCCACCAAATGAATGGCGTAAAGTGTCATATCCCGGCCGTTGGACTTTGCTAGTACCTCATAGCTTGTAATAGTTTGCGGTCGAGATCAGCCTCGTTCGCCACCGATTTCTTCATTGCACGTGTCGGTCGTCTACAACATGGAATTCATCTTGTTGAGAGGGTGGGGGCGCAACCCGATGATGCGGAATGGTGAAGCCCATGGACCTCTATTGGCAAAAGCAAGCGAGGCTAGAACCGCGAGGACGGAGCCAACCTGAAGTTCTAGCATCAAAACACGTCCGACACTATCGATTTCAGCCGCAACCTGAGGAGCGCTATGGGGTTTTTTACAGGGCATAGACTCGAGATAATCGACAAGAGCTTAATACAATCTTTAACTGGATTAATATCCACAAGAGCGGCGGGTACAAAAACCCTTGCTGTGAAGAAGCTTCTGACAGTCTATGCGCACTTACCGCGCGATTGGTGTGCGGTGAGCAATGCACCCTGTAAACCTTACGCATGATAATCCCCAGGACCAGGGCCAGGGGTTTTTGGGTGCTCTGAGAGTCCAGGTTCGACATCCAGGGGGTTGTTTTGAGATGGCCCACTTGTCGGCTATGTCGGACTCTGCCAAGACAAGAAGCAAGTATAACCTCGGGGTCTATCTTGGATCGTCGTGCAACTTTCACCATAGAGACCGACATGTCTAACATGATTGTAAACTTGGATCACAATTTACATACTGTATCTGCAGGGTGAGGCGTGCAATGCCTGATTCTATTCCTTGGATGGTATGTCTAAGATCTTGGTATGGCTGGCGGCCACGTAGGCATGTATAGATTAAGGAATTGTAGCCCATTTTGGGGAGTAGCCCCCATATCACCTCGCCAAATGAAGATTTGGGCAGCTAGTGAATAGTCTATGTCTGCCGTGCTGCACGTCCACGTAGGTGGGCGGCAAAGCAACTAGTACACAGGAGACGACCGACCCAGCTGACAGAAATAATCTTCAGCTGGCACAACAAAATCACTCATCCCTGCTCCGATATCTCTGTCAGCAGCGTTTGGTGTGCTGTTCGTTGTTGTGCAATTTCCTTGTCACATAAAAAGCAAAGTTGATCTGCAGACTCCACAGGGTAGTGTAGATTTATGGAGTGAGTGATCAGCACGATGACATATCAGATATAAATTATTGGCGATCAATTCATGATCTAGATTAAAATGGAAAATTCTGATTAATGTCAAGCCTTGTTTTTATTATTACTATGAGAGTATGATATCGCGCAATATCGTGCGGAAGTTGCAGGAGCATGGTCTCGGAGATAGTCGTTGAATGTCATTAGGCTAGGGCTGAGAAAAATTTGGTTAAGCATAATAGATGGGGCGACAGAAGTTGTGCAAGGCATAACGTATGCTCTTAACCATGATAAACGACCGTGCGTACGGAACTAGTTTCAGCCGACTTCAGATGTCCACTCAAGCGTATGCTTCTTTTTAATGGCCGAGCGGCCCCATAGATACCCATGTACTGAACATCAGCCCCCCCTTTATCCGTAGACTAGTCTAGACTACAATCATGTGGACATTACTCTGTATAGAGTAGGTACCTGGTCAATATTTGCACTTTAGGCTTGGGGGACACAATAATCCCAGCTGGAACCTCTTGTAACTTGGTGAGAGTCGGTTCAGTTTATTCTTGTAATACCCATGTGTTGACTGGGAATTGCAAATTATTGTATCGAGTATACACATTGTAGGGGAGCGAGTCAGGAGAGGAGCCTTGCCATACAGCACTACTACTGGAACTTGGAAATGTTGAGTGCCGATCGGTCAAGGCCATCCATGCATTCTGACAAGATCTTCCACTCACCCTGTAGGTCCAAGGCCCATCCAGTGGCTCCATCTTCCAAAACAGGCAGCCTCCACACGATGCTGGTCTAGACAACATCCCCTACCACCTCGAGTCACAGCATTGTCATCCCAGTCCAAGCGAGACATCTTAAGTGGACACTCTTCAACCGAAAGTAAACTATCGACACAAGAACTCGGGCACTCCACCAGTACTTCAGCTTTGCCTGTCCAGGCTGAAGAATCTGGACCCTTGTATTCCCAACTTAGCCCACGATCCCGAGTTTCTGGGCCCCTAAAGCAGCAGAACGACAACGCAATGACAGCCCAAAGCTTCAGCTGGCCTCGTTCCCCTGGAGCTTGTCGGCTTCTGGACCTCTATCCCCTGGAGTTTGAAGGCTAGATGGCTTCGAAATTTGCTTTAGCGCTGTCGGCGTTGACAAGACTATTGTTTCTTTTCGCGGAGGCAAATGAGGCCGTAGGAGAAAATACTTTTTGGCCCTGAATGGGCACGGAGAGATGTGTTATTTAGATAGGACTTCACGAGCCGTGTCTTGGAGGGTTGTTCTCTGTTCTACCATCGCGACACTTTCTCACATTTGTTGAGGCTGGGCTTCTTGACCTTTCCCGCACCACGACACTCGCTACCTGGTCTTCCCTCTCGGCCCCTTCTTGGCTTATCCTCCTCAATTAGGCCAAGATCGACGAAATGGCATCTTTGCATACTGAGACTGCCCGCTCTATTCTAATTGGAAAGCAAAAGGTTCGTCATTGCTTCATCTTTTCCCATATTCTGAATCCCATATAACTAAATCCCCAAACAGGATCAAGTCCATGCCCACTCTAAGCTTATTCACCATGGCAAGACCTCTTCCAACGGCTCTGATGTCTCAGAGACGGAGCTCCCCACCCCTCCGCTCCCAGCCTACATTGTAGACGAGGCATCCTCCTCATCCTCGCATCCTCCCTCTCTGAGATCCTCTTGGGGACCAGAGTCGGTTGGAACACCCGATACCAACACCCCAGCTCCAGCTTCCGTGTCTGGATCTGCTGCGACAAAACCCCACGATCTCATCGTTCCCGGTGCTCGGCTGCCATTATCTTTCAGTAACTGCGGGTCTTCCAATGCCTCTGAAGCTGGTCGCCCTTCGACGCCGTCGGCCGATAACGACATCACTCCTGTCCCGCAGCCTTTTGCTCGTCAGCATGATGATGCTGCTCACGAGTTCAAGAACAATGGCGCAGATGCTGCCAAGCCCAAGGTCGATGTCTCTGCTGAAGATGATGTCGATCAGGCTGTCCTGATGAAGCGTGGCAGGAGAAAGGTCACTACCCAGAAATATGTTCTTACAGCTGGTCTGATCGCTGTCAAGTAAGCCTTGATCTATTTCCAGCAACTTTTTCTCATCCAAAGCTAACGGTTTTAAAGCTTCATGTTCATTTTCGCTACCTGGTGGTGGCCAAGATATTATTACATCTATCTGCCCTTCATCTCCTTTCCTCTCGTCCTCAATTGCGCCATGGTTGCCTCCATCGCCTTCTTCAGCTTTGCCCACTATATCCGCCCCGAGAAGCAGATCAAGCCCGAAACCGCAGAGAACCTCGTCTACGTTATTCCCTGCTACAACGAAACCTATGAGGAGTGCACTCGATCACTCGACTCCCTCATTAACCAGACTGGTCTTGAGGGACACAAGAAAGGCATCATGGTTATTTGTGATGGCCGTGTTCGAGGTCCCGGAATGACCAAGACCACTGGCGATTACCTCAACGAGGATATATTCAAGCACCAAACGCAGAGGAAGAAGATTCGTGGCGCTTACACTGCATGGGATGGCCAACAGATGGATATAGAGATCAGTAAAGGGTTCTACAAGGGTACCCCTTTCTACTGTATCGTCAAGGACCAAAACCAGGGCAAGCGTGACAGCCTCATTGTCATTCGATCATTTCTCTACAAGTTCAATACCCGCGCTCAGAACCCAGAGTCTATCTTCTCTCGCGAGTTCCTGGATTCTATGACCAGCTGGCTTGAGGATGAGGTCAAGATGGAAAACGTTGACCACCTTGTCGGTATGGATGCCGATACGGTCTTTGAGGACCAGTGCATTAGCGAACTTCTCAAGGAGTCTTACTACCCCAACACTGTTGGCGTCTGTGGTTATGTGGCAGTCGACTACAAGGACAGTAACTGGAACCTCTGGTCCCTGTACCAATCAGCCGAATATACTATAGCCCAGGGCCTCCGCCGTCTCCATCAGTCTATCGCCACCAAAAAGGTCTCTTGTCTACCCGGTTGCTGCCAGCTTCTCAAGATCTGCGACGAAACTTGTGGCGACCTCGTTCTCGTCGACCTCTTCGGTTACTTCCCTAAGCACATGGACGGTATGATCAAGCGTATCAGGGCTACTGCTTCAGAGGACCGCAATCACATCTGTCAGCTACTTGTCACCTTCCCCCATGCTCAGACTCGCCAAGCTCTCTTTGCTCGTGCTTATACAGACGTCCCTCACTCATGGAACGTTTTCTTGTCTCAGCGCCGTCGCTGGACTCTTGGTGCTACCAGCAACGATCTTCTTCTCTTTACGGCCTGGAACACTCAGTGGTGGGAACGTATTGTCGCCTTCTCCAATGTCTTGACTTGGTCTTTGAACATCTTTGTCATTGCATCAATCGGTTGTATGATTGTCGCCTTTATGAGTCAACCTGTGTGGCTCATTATGTGTTTCGCTGGTGTCATGATTATTCCTCTGCTTTACTATATCATTATGGTTACTTGGCTGCCTCGAAATCTTGTCGAACGGGGACAATTCCTGTTGGGCTTGGCTATCTTTGTCTTCCTTGGACCTTTCCTCAACATTGCTGTTATGATCTATGCCGTCATTAACATGGACAACTTTGGCTGGGGCAAGACAAGAAAGGTAGTCACTGATGATTCAGAGGAGACATCTCAGAATGAGGGTGTTGTTTCAAGAGATAACAGTTCGGTTGAGGTTAAAGAGAAGGCCACTGCTGCAGCAGTTTAAGTAGCTATATTTTAAGCTATATATAAAGCTTTGTATTTAATTAAAAAAGTATATTATTTCCTTTCAATTGAATCGATAACTTAAATTTTATTAACTCTTTCTAATATATACTTTATTTTACTCAACTTTTAAAAAACATCGATAAACTTAAATACTAGAACAAAATTCACATTTGTAGTATCTGTGCTAAATACGTCAAGAGCAGTCGAGCCAAGCCCCGAAATGTGTCACTCCCCTCACTTTTCTCATTAGCTTGGGCATGCTTTTGAACAATCTTCAAAACCTCCTCTACCAACAGCTTGACCCTCTCCCACTCGTCCGGCAGAGGAAGTGGTCTCTCATCTCAGAGGATGGTCGGACCGTGGTCAGTTCCATGAGTGCTTCCTCGGTTACCGCCCGTGTTGAGGTCACCACCGCAGTTGTCGCAGTGACGAGTCCATCGTCGTGGCTTGCAGACCAAGTTGTTGGGACAGTTGGTCGTTTCGCATACGCTCTCGCAGGTACCCAGTACCATTGCGTTTCCGGCGATGTAGGCACAAGGCTCGGCTGGAGAGATATTCGTTAGTATGTGGTGGCATTGACGATGAGGAGATGAAACTTACCAGGCCAGGCTTTGCGGCACGCTTCGATGTGCGGCCAGGAGGCAACAGCCAATGGGAAAGCCAAGATGATGGTGCTGAAAAGCCTATGTAGTGTTAGTCTGTATGTTGCCTAGTGTCAAGTTGACTTACATGTTTGATAAATGGGCTGAGCTAAATCTCTAAACACTAGGTCAACTACGGATAGTGTCACGTCGCACTTGACACAAATACAACGGTAGAGAAAGCCCTTATTTATAGTTAAAGTTTAATTGTACGTAGAGCAATGCGGCTTACAGGTAGGGATTGTATTGGAGGTTCAGCTGCGTGTTCTCGCTATGCTTATTACACTTGAGGGTCTTGAGTAGATAAGGGGTCAATATTTGTATGTTTGCATAACCGAAGGTGGACATACAGTAGCGAAGGATGCAACAACTACGTATCAGAGATGGGCTAGATCGACACCTTCAACAAGCTGAGGCTACTTAACAAACTACGCTGCGGTGGCTCATTGGCGGTTTCAAAGGCTCCTCGGTAGGTTGTATCGGTGGAAAGTCGGTTGATACTGTGTGTCTGTGTGGTGTGTAGGTCTGCAGCTGAGATGTACCTCTGATGTATCATGTATCAACAGAGTCTGCTACCCCTGCTGCCTGTAATGAATAACCATGACCTAATGTCGAGATACTGTGGAACAGAAAGTGATAATCTTCAAAGAATAGGACTATTTTCAACCTGTACTCAGGAAAGCTTCTAAGTAATCGTATACATATTCGAATGAGTGGGCTCTCCAATACCATGTATTTATTATCCACATCGGCTCAACGGTTACTACAAGAGGAAGATGTATTGACTTGGTGTTGCACATGTGTAACGGTAACATTGAATCACATTCCACCTGCCAATAAGCACGGTGGCGTGCTGAACGTCCCAGAACCAGAATCAATTGAGCCGAAGCTGCAAATCAATCAGCTCACCCACCAGCATCAGGTGATGATATGATTGCTCAATGGAGAACTATGTGTAACACAACCACTCGTGTTGATGACTGCAGAGGAAAAATCCAATATTTACCTCGAATTGTGAAAACTTGCATAAAGAGTGTTTGTCCGACGGCCACAATATTTGAAACGGGGGCTCCAGATTTAAGCAGGTTTCTTCTTTAGTAATAGTCAAATGTCCATGGAAAATCCGTCGGTCTTAAAAAGAAAACTCCGTGGTTGATTAGTTTCTCAGGTTGATCGACATGGAACACGGCATCATCACCGTATTGGATCGCGCCGCTTTTTCCGAGAACTAGAATTGAGATATTTTTATTGGGAGTACACCGACTATCGGCAAGATACTGTCGATCCACAGAATACACTTTTTTCTATATCCGTTCCGAAGAATGGTATCGGAACTGAGTCTCTGACAGAATTTCGCCAAGGGCAATTTAATAATCAAGCTTTTTGTCACTGACCAGGGTTACCTTGTCGTAGAACAGGCACAGAACAAATATCCGATTTCGTATATCGCGTGGCGTGGGTCCGATACCATGTCAATATCCATTTATAACCGGCCATTCCGCGATACTGGACAACGATTTTGATGTCATCGTTAGCCTCGTATTCATCCCACACGACGCCTCTGCCGGTTGCCGAATGCCGAGCCACGTCACGATAGGCAGGTTAAAGCATTAATCTGAATACTGGATTGGTTAACGAAGTGGATTTGACCCTAGGGATCTCCCGATCAGCTAACCCATTTTCCCACAAGGCCAATGGATTTAAGCAGAATCTAATCACCGGGACTCAGTATCTAATCAGAAACGTCGAAATCCCGCGGCATTTGGACAATAGGGCGGAAATTAGACACAATGGTTAGTTCTGTTAGTTCTGTAGGCTCTTGTTGTAACATCCACTACGATCGGATCTACAGAGCTACCATAGGATCAAGAACATATATAACTTGGCTTGGTCCATGACTTTGAACAAATTACTTATTCCATCATAACCATCATTTACCGCAAACAACAATCCAAACATGACTGTGCCACTAGACATCCAACACACTGAAGCTCCAACTCCAGGCGGTGCTTCAAGTCAACCATCTAAACAACCTCAAAGCCACCACAACGTTCTAGTCAACTTAATCGAAAAAATCGCTACGAATGAACCTGAGAGGCCATTTGCATTCATCCCCTCCGGCGACAAGGCTCAAGATGGTTGGAAGCCCGTCACCTATGTTCAACTTAACAACGCCATCAATTATATGGCCCACTCGCTGTCAAACACCATCACCAGATCACCTGACGATGAAGAGTTTCCTACCATCGCCTACATCGGCTCCAACGATATACGATACACAATAATACTTTTAGCGTGCATCAGAGCCGGGTTCAAAGCTCTCTTTATTTCACCTCGCAACACACCCATGGTTCAGCTCTCGCTCTTTGAAGCTACGCGTTGTAAAGCCTTGTACTACACCGAGTCAATGAGTGCGGCAATTACACCCTGTCTTGATCAGCGCAGTATGCAGAGTTTCACTATTGAAAGTCTTGATCATTTCCTCAACGTGAATTCTTCACCATTTCCCTACAACAGATCCATCGAACAATCTCGCTTTGATCCCTTTGTTGTTCTACACACTAGTGGCTCAACGGGAATTCCCAAGCCCATCGTTGTGAAACAGGGGTCATTTTACGTCTTCGAGAGCATAATTCACCAAGGACCATACCAAGGGTGCGAATACGCTCTGGCGAGTTGGGGAGAGGGCGTCAAGGTTTTTATCTCGATGCCACTGTTCCATGCCGCTGGTGTTTTCGGGACATTAACAGGTATGATTACTGGTTCTACCGCAGTCATGCCACTTCCAAATAAGCCCTTGAGTGTTGACTCAGTGCTGGAGTGTCTCGAGTATGCTGGTGTTCAGGCACTTATGCTTCCTCCATCTATTGTGGAAGGCATCGCGGCTACTGACGAGGGAATTGAGGCGCTGGTTAAACTTCATGAATTGAAGTTTGCTGGAGGTAAGTGTTCTGGCTGTTAGAGATAGCCTGATAACTAACAATTTTATAGGAGCCCTATCTCCAGCTGTTGGAAACATGTTGGTAGAAAAGGGTGTTGCGTTAGCCAGCCTTATTTCATCGACAGAGTAAGTATTCTCTCAAAGGCTGTTCATTCAACTTCGACTAATCAAATTTATAGGTTCTTTCCTTACGCACTGTATTCCTCGCCTGACCCTAAACTTTGGCAATATTTCGTTTTTGACAGCGAAATGATGGGTATCGACTGGCGACCATGCGGCGAAAACTTGTACGAGTTTGTTGTCTGCCGTAAAGATCCTTGCGATCCTGGCAACCAAGCCGTCTTTTACGTCTTTCCAGAACTATCAGAGTGGTCTACGAAAGATATCTACCAGCCTCACCCTACACTGAAGGATCACTGGCTCCACATGGGTCGTGCCGATGATATCATCGTCTTCTCCAATGGTGAGAAGTTGAACCCTGTTTCTATTGAATCAGCTGTCTCTGGCCATCCTCTCGTCAAGGGAGCTCTTGTTGTTGGTCAGAGTAGGTTCCAGGCTGCTCTGATCATTGAGCCTGTGGAAGCACACGCTCCCAAGGACGAGGCTGAAACAGAAGCATTCATCGATCAGGTTTGGCCTGCTATTGAACAGGCCAATTCAGAGACAGTGGCTCATGGACGAATCACCAGGAACCTTGTTGCTGTCGCCGACCCCTCAATGCCCTTCGCTCGCGCTGGTAAGGAGACAGTCCAACGAGCGGCTACTGTCAAGTTGTACAAGGACTTCATTGAGGCTTTGTACGAAAAGGCTGAGACGAATGAGCCTGAGGACGAATCCGTTTCTCTCAACTTTGAGAATGAAGCAGAACTTGCCCAGTCTATCATCTCAGTATTCCAGACGAAGCTTGGAGTCGGCAACCTTGACCCTGACACAGACTTCTTCTCTGCTGGAGTTGACTCGTTGCAGGTCATGACTGCTACCAAGATTCTCAAGTCCGCTCTTCGGTCAGCGAGGGTGGAGACATCGACATTTACGGCACAAGTAGTCTACCGATATCCTACAGCCCAGCAGCTCGCGCGTCATTTTATCTCCCTTCGGGATGGCTCCGCGGACCATGATGATGAGGCAAAGGAGATCAAGGAAACCGAAAGACTGGTAGCCAAGTACACTGAGAACCTTCCCACTTCTAAAGCCAACAAGAAGTCCCCTGGAGAACAGGATCAGACCGTTCTTCTCACTGGAAGCACAGGCTCTTTGGGTGCCTACATGCTTGATACTCTCTGCAAACTCCCCACTGTTGAGAAGATTGTCGCTCTCAATCGTCCTGACGACGGTGGTGCATTTCGACAACCCTCCATCAACGAAAGCCGTGGACTGACACAAGACTTTTCCAAAGTCGAATTTCTTCATGCAGACTTGTCGTTGCCAGACTTGGGTCTGGGACAAGCCAAGTACGACTCTCTTCTCGCTAGTGCCGACCGCATCATTCACAATGCATGGCCCGTGAATTTCAACATCAGCGTATCCTCCTTTGAGAGCTCCATCCGTGGTGTCCGTCACTTGGTCGACTTTGCTGCTGCGGCAGACAAGGATGTGCCCATCGTTTTCATTTCAAGTATTGGTACTGCCGATGGCTGGAGCTCTACTGAAAGGGTCCCCGAAGAGCGGCTTACTGACATGACGTTGGCCCATATGGGTTACGGCCGCTCCAAGCTTGCAGCAACTTTGATCCTTGACGCAGCTGTTGAACAGTCTGGTATCCATGCTGCTTCAGTGAGAGTTGGACAAATTGCAGGACCAAGAGGTGAGAAGGGAATGTGGAACCGACAGGAATTCATCCCCAGCTTGATCGCCAGTTCAGTCTATCTTGGAGTTTTGCCTGATTCTCTTGGACCCCAGCAAGAGATCGCATGGACGCCTGTTGAGGATATCTCAGGTCTCATCCTCGATATCGCTGGTATCACGGAACCCAAACCTGTATCGGAAATCAACGGATACTTCCATGGTGTGAACCCTTCAGAGACGAAATGGTCTGTTCTTGCACCTGCAGTGAAGAACTTTTACGGAGATGGAATGAAGATTGTGAGTTTGGAAGAGTGGGTTGAGAGGTTGGAGGCTAGTGCGAAGGACAAGGATGTGGATGTGGAGAGGAATCCTGGTATCAAGCTTGTTAATACGTACCGTGGACTTTTGGAGAGTGCGAAGAGTGGCCAGGTTATGAGGTTCTCGATGGAGAGAACTAAGGGCCACAGTCCGACGATCAGGGAGGCTGGACCAATCACCCCAGAGTTGATGGTCAATTGGTGTCGCCAATGGGGTTATTAGCTTGCACAGGGTTCAAAATAAATATCAAATAGAGATCTTGCTGTAGTAGATAGAGTAGCTTTTTTAGATTGTAGAATTTAGCTTATAGATACAAATACGCGCTATGTCCCTCATACTTCTACTTTTATTTGTAGTACCGCCAATGTTCCTAGAGGTTTTAATGCCTCCAGACCCAGCCTGGACTTGGAATGATCTTGGAAAGCTGAAAGATGGCTGCAGAATAAGGGCACTTTATGACGCAGAAACTAAGCCATGTCTCAATTAGCGTGTTGAAGACCAATTGCAACTTGACGATAAGGTCTTAGTAGCTTCAAATCACGATCTGCAAACAGAATATGACAAGGATCAACAGAATCTTCAAGCACTACTGCACATTCCAGTGGATGGAAGTTACCGCATGGGTTATTGAGGCGCACTTAAGCTTGAATAGTTCGCAGCCGCATTACCCCGCCCTACAGAGTAAGGAGGCTAGAGAATAAATGAAGACGAGCCAAGGTTAATAGAAAAACCAGTGAATCTGTCCTCTGTTTCTCTTCACCTTTTGTTCTTGCGTATCAAACGTCATACTATCAATCATCGAATCACTCAAAATGGGTGGCCGGCACCGCTTCGCTGCAAGGTTGAACAACTTATTCAAGGCGAAAACGGCGGAAGATAAGGCCAATACAGCTCCATCGCCAGTCAGCAATCCGCCCCCGCCTTCGATTCCCAGGACAGTTCCAATCGTAGAACCACCTCTTGTCGAAAAGCAACCAGGAGACAATACCAAACGGAACAAGCTGCAAGAGGAACTTTGGAATGAGGCTTATAATACACTCCACGACAGTGGAGATAAGCACATCGTGGATTATGAAGAGATTCTTTTGTCTGAGCTCAAAAACGATAACCCTGATGTAACCTCACTGGGGACTTCTTACGACGAGCGCTGGCAAAACATGCAGCGGCTTGTTGAAATCGGTTTAAAAAAGACTGAAAAGGAAGCCAAGATTTATGGCAAGGTGAACGATGGTCTACAGCTCTTTGACACGGTGAGATCACTCGTCACCCCAGCTGTATCCGCCGTCCCACAAGCTGCCATTCCGTGGGTCGGGGTTTGTTTCATTCTCGAAGTCTTTTCGAACCCCGTCAAACAGCCAGGTGTCCATCGTGCGGGACTGCAGCATGTTCTTTCTCGCGTCAACTGGTACTGGAACCTGGCAGAACTTCTCCTTCAAGATAATTTGGAAGCGAAAGAAGATCTTGGGGAAACCGCACTGTCTAACCTGCGAGAGGAGCTCAGGAAATATGTCTTGGATCTGTACCAGAGGTTTCTCTCTTACTTGATAGAGAGTGTCTGCTACTTTCAGAAGAACCATGCTATTGCGTTCTTGAAGAGTGTGGTCTACATAGACTACTGGGGTGGCAAGCTTACCGATATCGAGGCGTCGGAAGCAGAATTCGAAAGGATGTCCAAGAAGTATAATACGACAGAATCCCGCGAGAGACTCGGGACTCTGGTCATTAGTGTCAAAAACATCGAGAAAGCCATTGATCGTCAGACCCAGCAGTTGCAAAAACTCAACGAGGACGGCAACAACAGGGTCTGCTTCCAGGATCTCTACACGACCAATCCCTTCCTTGACAAAAAGCAGATTGAAAATGACAAGGGTACACCTTTGCCACATTGCTATTCCTGGATCTTCCTCACCGAGGGTTTCCAAACTTGGCAACAAGATCCTAATCAAAGACTGCTTTGGATCAAAGGTGACCCTGGAAAAGGCAAGACGATGCTTCTCTGTGGCATCATAGATCGCCTTGATGAGTTGACGCCAAATCTCATCTCATGTTTCTTCTGTCGAGCCACGGAGCATTATCAGAATGATGCTACAGCAGTTCTTCGTGGCTTGATCTGGAGTCTTGCATGTCAGCACCCCAAGCTCATCTCTCACGTACGCACACAGTTTGACAATATTGGGCGAAACGCCTTTGACGGTCCAAACAAATGGGAAATTCTGTCCAATATCTTCAAGAGGATGGTATCAGACGAAGACGATTGCGTTCCAGAGGGTACCACGATTGTCATAGACGCACTTGACGAATGTATCAAAGACAACGACAAGCTCCTCGATCTCATCCTCGAAATTTGCGCCAATGAGAACTCCAAGGTCAAGTGGCTTGTTTCAAGTCGCAATTGGGTAGAGATTGAAGACACCTTCATGGACGAATCGATTAGCTCTCGACGGGTGGTTCTATCTCTCGAAGACGACGAAGAAGTTGAACAATCGATTGAAAAGGCTATTGAGGCATTCATAAAGTACAAGGTTGAAGATCTCAAGACGAAAAAGAAGCATGCCAAAATCCCAGCCGAAGTCAATGATATCTTTACTGAAAAGGCCGGCAACACCTTTCTATGGGTCTCTTTGGCCTGCAAGAGATTGGAGAGCAAGGATGTTGAGCCATGGCAGATTCTCGAAATACTTGAGGATTTGCCATCCGGTTTGAGGGACCTTTACAGGCGCATGATGCAAGAGATCAAGGATTCCAGCCATGCATCACAATGCAGGGACATTCTAGCTGTTACCACCCTGGTGTATCGCCCGTTGTCATTGGCAGAATTGTCATCAAGTGCCAAGTCACTGTCTCAGCATTCGACTAGACTTGACGCCCTCAAAAGACAGGTCTTGCGCTGCAAAGGCTTTCTCGTCATTTCTGATGACCAAGTGTCGTTTGTGCATCAATCTGCCAAGGACTTTCTATTGGAAGACCAGCTTGCAAAAGAATGTGTTTGGGAAGCTGACAACGAGGAACTACTATCAAAGAGTTTTCATCGCCACCACCACAGCATTTTCCTAACAATGTTGCAAACGATGAAAAAGACGCTCAAGCACGACATGTATGATCTCAAGAAGCCGGGTGCACCTGTACCGCTTCTTGATCGAGAAGATGCCTCCGACCCTTTGAATTCGATCGAGTATGCCTGTTGTTACTGGGCCGATCATATTTCGGCATTCGACGACGAAAGTGCTACCGCTACCCTCAAATTCCTGAAAGAATCTGTTCTTTACTGGCTAGAAGCTTGTTCACTCCTTGGAGAAGTGGTGACTGCGGTGCTGGCTTTTCAAAAGCTGCAGAACCTAGTTGTATGTTACTATTCACCATCCACGCTGTCCCTGTTCTAACAAAGTCCCAGATCGGTACAGAATACCACGAATTGGCAAGTGTATTGCAGGACACCAGACGTTTTGTCTCCAACTTTAAAAGTGCAATCGAACTTTTCCCTCTGCAAACATATGTGTCTGGGCTTCTCTTCAGTCCTAGGAGCTCTGTAGCAAGGCAAGCATTCCAGCAACATGCCTTCAAAACATCTTGGATTGATCTGCCTATCCTGGAAGACTGGGATGCCTGTGTCCAAACACTCGAAGGCCACACATCCACAGTATTAAAACTTGCCTTCTCTGGTGACGGCAAATGGCTAGCATCTGCCTCTGAAGATTCTACACTCAGGGTTTGGGACGTGGCAACAGGTGTTTGCATACAGACTATGGCCTACCCATATGCAGATGTACAAGCAGTTGCGTTCTCTCCCGATAGCGCTTGTCTTGCATCGGTGTCTACCAACTATGCAATTGACTTTTGGGATACTACCTCAAATGAGTTCAAAAAGAGGCGTAAAATCAATACCAAAGGGACTAATGTTCTTGGCCTTCTTTTCTCACCGGATGGCAAATGGCTTGCTTCTTGGTCGGATGGGCCCAGGGTCCAGATTCGTGATGCGATAACAGGTGATTGCATTTACGATTTCACACTTGAGCAATGGCGTGGATCAACAATCGGGTCACAGACTCGATTTTCGTTTTCATCCGATAGTCAACGCATCTTGGTTGGATCAGGAACTGTGGGCATCCGTGATATAGTCAATGGCTCATGGATTACCGAAAACCGGATTCGGCCAGGACGTCTTTTGACATCAGCTTTCTTTCCAGATGGGACTTGGGTAGGACACGCCTATGGTGAACATGGCCATTCAATTTGGAGGCTTTCTGACAGCGGCGCCGAGTGCAAGACCGAAATGCTCGGAGACGATGGGTGCGGACTCCCGCCTTCAGGTCAATATCCGCTTGATAGACCCTTGCCCACTTGGGAGAGGCCATCGGCCTTTTCAGGTGACGGCAAGCAGATTGCAACATGCACTCAATATCCTTTCAGGATCGCCATAGTTGAGGTTGGTACTGGAGATGCGTCATATGCGGATCCTCGAAGCTCAGCAGAGGGTACAAGTGGTCTTCCTAAAGCAATGACATGGTCAGCCAACAGCCAATGGCTCGCTGTTGGAGGAGTAGAAGGTAATGGGGAAATCACGATTTGGGATCCAAAGGCAATCAAAACTGGCAGCAAAGAGAATGGGATTCAAAAACGCATACATACAATGGCATTATCTGCAGATGGCCAGAGACTTGCTACAGGTTCCCAAGACGGCACTGTCGAGATCCGGGATATGGTGCGTCCAAGCAACAACATTCTTACACTCAAGGGTCATGAATCTACTATACACGGAATAGCATTTTCTCCATCTGGCAACATGCTCGCAACCCAGTGCACATACCACGTCAAAATATGGAACATCACAGCAGCTGGTCAATGCGCACATACATTCAAAGCTGGTCCAATCGACATTCGCTTGATTACGGTATCATTCTGGCCCATGGTCTTTTCGGTAGACGACTCCCAATTCGCATTTGTCAAAGGAGAAGATATGGTTGAACTCCATGACCTCACAAAGCAAACCATATCTGAACTCACCATGGAACATGTATCGTGTTTAGTGTTTTCGCCTGACGGCCTGTCATTAGCAGCAGGCAACCAAGTCGGAAAGATCAAAATCTGTGATTTGCAGACAAAGGATATACAGGAACACAAATCTGGGTCTTCCCAATTTCCACACGCCATTACCTTTTCATCGGATGGGAAACTGCTCGCGTACGCTACCACGACAGGCGAGGTTTACGTGTGGGAAATGCCAGCAGCAAGGGCTATCTTTAAACTTCAGACAGGGTTGTTGACGGCGCAATTGTCGTTCAGTTCTGACGGTAGAACGCTTTTGACTGAACAAGGCCGTTTGACACCCGAAAGTTGGCCTAACGGTCAGGATGCTGAGACTGAGAATAATCAACTCGCTGCAGTACCGTTTATTACTCGAGGCTATGGAATTGGGTTTAATGGAACTTGGCTGGTAAAGGATGGGGAGAGATTGGTTTGGTTGCCCCCTCAGTACAGGTCGAGCTCTGACTTTCAGAAACATGTACTTGTTGCTGGTTCAGTTGTTGCAATTCGCAGCAGCTCTGATCAGTTATTGATGTTTGGTTTTGATTGATAAAGTTAGCTAACGTCCCACGTATATGTTAAGGTAAATAGGTAGTGATGCAAATGGATCGTGTTACTATGCCAGCGGTTACGTCACATATACCCCACAATTTTCACCAATCACTGCAAGACTTACCTATATTAAAGTAAGCTTATAAAAGCTTACTCTTATATAAATAAGCCTACCTTATAGCTTACTTAAGATATTATAAGCTTTCTATAAAAGCTTACCTTTATATTAATAAATTTATAAGTATATATGTATCTTTTAATTTTAATTAATTATATTTAATTTATTAGTTATAATATATTTAATAAGTAAGCCGCCTAGATAAGTAAGCTACTTAAAAATCCCCTACTTTATATCTATATTATCTAATTTATTAGTTTTTAATTACTTAATATATTATAGTCTTTAAATAAAGCTAAGATCCTTTTTATATTTTAAGCCTTTTAAAATAACTTAAAATTTAATATTTAATATATTATAACTATATATAATATTAATTAAAGTACTTTTTATAATTAAAAGAATAATATTTAATTATAATATAATTTTATATTAAATTCTTAAAAACTATTTAATTTAAAAAGAAAAGTAATAATTTATTTTATTTTTAACTTAAATATATAAGGATTTCCCTTATAATTGCATTTTATAGAAAATATAGCTAATTCTCTATTTATAAACTATAATATATTACCTATTAATAAGTATTAAGCTTATAACTTTATTAAATAATAGCTAGAGCTAAAGATATATATCTTTTATAAATATAACTATTAAAAAGCTAAATATAAAAATCTAATTATTATTTATAGCTAATTTTAATTTATTAAAAATCTAATTATAAAGTATAATATCTAATTAGGTAATATTTAAAACTTTAATAAGATTTGCTTTATAATAGGCTTAATATAATCTAGGATAGTTATTATAAGCTTAAAAAGGTAAAAAAAACTAAAATTAATATAGCTAGAAAACTATAAATAGATTATTATAATTCTAATAATAAATACTAAAGGTTAATTAATCTTACTATATATTACTAATTAAAGCTAATATTATCTTATAAATTAATATTAAGAAAGTAACCTCTTTAGTAATTAAGTTATTATAATAAGCTAAAATAGATAGATAAATTGTAACAGTTGCACTTAACCGTTAGGCCATAGGGCAAAAGATCGGGCTATAATCACTATATGAGCGATTATAGTAGTGCTTACAGCTGCCTATAGAGGCTTATAGCGCTGTTACGGTAACCAATCGTAATATAAATAATAAGTTAAGTCTTAAGTAGCTAAAGCACTTTAATTAATTAATAGCTAAGCAATTAATGTTATGACCCCAGCGGTTATATTATATATACCCTATAATTTTCACCTAACTAATATTAGGCTTATTTACACTAGAGTGAGCCTTATAAGCTCACTCCTGTATATATAAGACTTACCTTATAGCTCACCTCTTATATTATAAGCCTTACCTTAAGGCTTATTACTATATAAGTAAACCCTTATATATATATATATTCCTTTAGTACTAAATAGAACACTTAGCTTATTAGCTATTAATAAGACTTCTTTACTTAAATATACCTAATTTACTCTATTTACTATTAAGAGATATAATACTTTACTATTACTTAATAATGCCTTATATATCTACTAATATAAACCTAATATAAATTAGTTTATCCCTTAGAAACCTTACCTATTATATATTAATAGCTCTTATTTAGACTATATTATATCTATATTAAGTAATATTCTATATAATAGCCCTTAATACCTCTAACTGTCTTATAATTACCTAAAGTAACCCTTATTATAAGGTAACTCCTATTAATATTTAGCTAACTTTTAAAGAGGACCTTAGAGATATAAGTATTAATAATAATAATAAAAATAAAATTACATTTATTATCTTAAACTCTTATAAAGATAAAGTTAAGAAACTTAAATATAAAATCTAAATTCTTAATAAATATTATAATAAGATCTTTAATATAGCTAAATTTAATATTATTATAACTAAAAGAAAAATTAAAGGCTTAAAAGTAAGTATAATTAACTTAATAGAAATTACTTAAAGACTTAAAGAATAAGTTAAATAGAGCTAGAAGCTCTATAAGGAGTATATTAAATATACTATAATACTTATAATTATTAAAAAAGACCTTAAAGAAATCTTAAGACCTTAATAGCCTAAACTCTATAATAGTAATATAGAATAACTCTAGGGATTCCTTATTATAATCTGCAGTTATTAATTATATTACTTAATTCAGTTTTATATAAAAGAAATAAAGACCTAATATATAATAAGTCTCCTTAAAGGAAAAGCTTAAAGGCTTATAGAATTAATTATCTGCAATTATATTAATAACCTTTTAAATAAATGCTAAGAAATAATATATTAAATATATAATAAATATAAGAACTTTAAGTAAGAACTTATTAATATATTTAAATTAGCTAATAAAAAAAGGGAAATAAAAATTAAGATTAAAGCCTTATAATAGATAGGCGCTATTATTACCTACCTATTAGAGTATTATTACCTAATATTTAAACTTAATTAAAATAAAGTAATATATATAAATTAAGTCTATCTTAAACTTAAGGAAGAAATTAAAGATATATTAATTAATATTAAACTTAAACTAATAAACCTAAATAGCCTTATTAATATTATTATTAATATTAATACCTAATAATATAAAAGATATAAAGAAAAATAGGCTAATAAAAGAGAAAGCTATTACTAACCTAACTAGAACTAACATTAGAATAATAATAGGAATAATACTAATTAAGGAAGGCTATATTAAACCGATATTTCCTATAGAACCTAGGTAGGCCTAATAAATATTATAGCTACCTAAATAAATAGATTACTACTAATATGCTAGAACTATAGAAAGAAAGGTCACTATAAATAAGAATGCTATAACCTTATAAAAACCAATTAGAAATATTAGCTAATACTAAAAGGTAGGAATATATAAAGCACTAACCTAAAAGGAAATAAGCCTTAAATAGCTATATAATTAACTAAAAAAATTACTATAATATAATTAGGTTATAATATAAATATTATAATAAACTTATAACTTAAGTATAATAAGGAATATAAAAAATATAAAGAATATATATATTATCTAGAACTCTTATAATAATAATAAATAGCCTAAAAAGAAGAAAAAACGCATAAGATAGCTATTAAGAAAGCCTATAATAGTAAGCCTAAAAATAAGGCTAAGGTAAATAAATAGCTTAGAGAGAAATAATAAGCTATAGCAGTAAAATAAGGAAAAGGATAATAGAAACCTATATTAGAAATAGTAATAAGCAGCTATAAAGGTATTACTATTGCTATTACCTATAAGGGAAAAGGAATTACCTCTTATATAGGCAATTAACCTATACCTAAAGAAATAAAGTAAATTAATAATATCCTAATATAATTAAGATAGTCTAGACTCTACTGTAATAATCCTAATTATACTAATACTAAGAAACTTATTAAAGAAGAAAGATTCTACTAATTAGCCTAAGAATTATATATAAAGACTAAGTGTTATAACCTAACTGATTCCTACACACATGAGATAATGCACCTACTATTTTCTGCCTATTAGAATAGACCTACCCTATATAAGTTAAATAGACCTTATTCGACTTGCATAATAAATAAAGTCAAACTAACCTTATTTGCCTTATATAACGCTTAAATAGAGTTAAACTGACCTTATTTAACCTATATAAGACTAAATATATATACCTTTAGATATTACTAGTTAGTATAATTAGCTTACTAGCTATTAATAAGACTTCTTTACTTAAATATGCCTAACCTACTCTATCTACTATTAAGAGATATAATACTTTACTATTACTTAATAATACCCTATATATCTACTAATATAAACTAAATATAGACTAGTTTATTACTTAGAAACCTTACCTATTATATATTAATAGCTCTTATTTAGATTATATTATATTTATATTAAGTAATACCTTATATAATAGCCCCTAATATTCTTAATTATCTTACTACTGCCTAAAATAACCCTTACTATAAGGTAACCCCTATTAGCACTTAGCTAACTCTTAAAGAGGACCTTAAAGATATAAGCACTAATAATAATAATAAGGATAAGATTATACCTATTATCCCTAACTCTTATAAAAATAAAGTTAAGAAGCTTAAATATAAAATCTAAATCCTTAATAAATATTATAATAAGATCCTTAATGTAGCTAAATTTAATGCTATTATAGCTAAAGGAAAGATTAAAGGATTAAAAGTAAATATAATTAACCTAATAGAAATCGCTTAAGGACTTAAAGAATAAGCTAAGTAGAGCTAGAAACTCTATAAGGAATACATTAAATATACTATAGCACTTATAATTATTAGAAAAGACCCTAGAGAAATCCTTAGACCTTAATAGCCTAAACTCTATAATAGTAATATAAATTAACTATAGGGATTCCTTACTGTAATATATAATTATTAAATATATTACCTAATTTAATTCTATACTAAAGAAATAAGAACTTAATATATAATAAGCCTTCTTAAGGGAAAAGCTTAAAGACTTATAGAACCTATTATCTATAACTATATTAATAATCCCCTAGATAAATATTAGGAAATAATACGCTAAGTATATAATAAGTATAAATACTTTAAGTAAGAACTTATTAATACATTTAGATTAGCTAATAAGAAATAAAAAGTAGAAATTAAGATTAAAGCCTTATAATAGATAGGCATTATAGCTACCTACCTATCTAAATACTACTACCTAATATCTAAACTTAATTAAAATAAAGCAATATATATAGATTAAATCTACCTTAGACTTAAAGAAGAAATTAAAGATATACTAATTAATATTAGACTTAAACCTATAAACTTAAATGCCCTTATTAGTATTATTATAGATATTAATATATAATAATATAAATAATAAAAGGAAAAATAAGTAAATAGAGGAAAAAGTTACTATTAGCCTAATTAGAACTGATATTAGAATAATAATAAAAATAATATTAATTAAGGAAAGTTATATTAAATTGATATTTCCTATAGAATATAGGCAAAATTAATAAATATTATTACTACTTAAGCTAATAGATTATTACTAATATGCTAGAACTATAGTAAGAAAGGATATAGGGAATAAGAATACTATAACCCTATAAAGACTAATTAGAAGTACTAACTAATATTAAAAGGTAAGAATATTTAAAGTATTAACCTTAAAGGGGAAAAACCCTAAATAGCTATATACTTAATTAGAAAAGACTAATAGAAACTAATACTAGAATTAATTACTGCTAATAAAAATAATATTATTATTATAATTACTTATAAAGGAAAAGGAAATACCCCTTAATAGGATATTTAATTTATACCTATAACCTAAATAGATAATATCCTAATATAATTAAAGCAATCTAGGCTTTACTATAATAATCCTAACTGTATTAGCGCTAGGAAACTTATTAATAAAGTAAACTTCTAATGCCTTACTAGGGAACTATATAGAGAAATTAAGCTAGATCTTTAGTTTAATAAAGTAATCTTATAATATAATAAATTAAGATCTTAATAATAGAATAATATAAAATAAATATATTAAGAATTAGTATAAGAAAAAGTAGAAATTAAGTAAGATAATAATATTTATATCTATATTATAACCTAAAAGGAAGCTAAAAGCAGCTAAGCTATTTTAGAATAACTAATTGCAATAAGAGAACTCTAAAGATACCCTATAAGCCTAGACTATATATAAATCTCTTAGATATCCTATATTATATATTACTATAAACTCTATAAGTAAGATAAAATTAATTATAACTATTTCCTTACTGCTATTAAAAAATATATATACTAGAAAGCCTATATACTTATTAAAGTAATAAAGTATTATATCTATTAGAAATATAATAACTACTAGGTAATATACCTAAAGTCTAACTAGATTACCTAAAATAAGGTATTAAATTATATTAAAAAAGGAAAATAAGTAGACTAATAGAGATAAAATACCTATATAGCAGAAGAACTAAATAATAAATAACTAATCTAGAAATAGAGATAAGATATAAAAGAAGATAAGGATTATAGTCTTACTCTTAAGCCCTATAAACTATAACTTTATAAATAAAGGGAACTCTAAGATTAGCAACTTAATAGAGACTATTAAGAAGAACTAAAGTAAGAAACTAAATGCCTAAATAATAACCTATATTATAATAAAGAATATAACTTATATTATTCTAATTAAGGAAAAGATAATAGCCTACTATATTAATAGAGCTATAATATAGTAATAAGAGCAGAAAGGATATTATAATACCCTTAAGAGCTCTATAAGTAATTAAGAGTAATTAGTAAAACTACTTAAAACTAAAAGTATAAATTAAAAGAATATAGCTTATAGTATTAATAGACTATATAGCTAAAGTTAATATAATTAACCTTAAAACAGTTAATTGCTTAAAGTTACTATAGAAGATTAAGACTTACTTTTATTTAATAAGAAACTTAAAGAGATAATTATTCTTATATAATAGAGGACTTATTACTTATAAGATTAATTACCTTAAGATATTTATTAGAACTTAAAGATAGAATATTAATATTAATATTATTTTTATATTAGGCTATAATTTAATATTAAGATACCTATAGTTATATTATTATAACCTATAAGATATTAATTAGAGAATTAGCTAAATTAATTAAATAGAAGATCGCTTTAATAATAGATTAACTAATTTAGAACTAAATAAAGAAATAAGATCTTAAACTTTAATTAATTCTTATAGTAAAATATAGTATAAATTAAGCTTTTATTTACCTCTAGAAGGAATATAATATAAGTAAAAAAAAGGCAGAGTAAGAAGAATTAAAAGAACTATTATAACTTTTAAGAACTAGCTATAAGTACTAAATAAATAGCTATAATAATAACTAGAAATAATAGATAGACTTAAGAATATATTAAAAGAATATTATATCTATAAGAAACTATTTAAGGAGGAACTTAAAATAAAGATATTATAGTATAGCCGCTAGGATTATAAGATTTACCTTATATTAAATAATCTACCCTTCTAGAAAATCTATAACCTTAATAAAATATAACTTATAATACTAAAAGAATATTTAAATAAGAAACTATATAAGGGTAATATATAGATCTTAATATCTACTATAGGATTCCCTATTATATTTATACCTAAGAAAAATAGAAAACTATAACTTATTATAGACTAAAGAAGATTAAATGCTCTTACTATTAAGAATTAAATACTATTTCTACTTATTATAGAACTTAAGGACTGCCTATAGGGAAAATAAATCTTTATTGCCTTTAACCTTAAAGGAGCCTATAACCTAATCTATATTAAGGAAGGCAATAAATAGAAAACTGCCTTTAGAATAAAATTTAGACTATTTAAGTATCTAGTTATACCTTTTAGACTTATTAATACCCTAATAACCTTTTAAAAGATAATTAATAATATTTTATAATAATACCTTAATATCTTTATAGTTTACTATCTAAATAATATCTTAATCTTCTTAAATAATAAAGAAGAATATAAGGAATATATCTATAAGGTCTTAAAAGCACTATAAGATACTAACCTACTAGTAGAACTAAAGAAAAGTCACTTCTATATTACTAAAGTTAACTTCTTAAGATATACTATCTTATTAAGAGAAATCTAAATAGATTAAAAAAAGATTACTATAATTAAAGACTGGCTAATACCTATAGATATTAAAATAGTATAAAGCTTCTTAGGCTTTATTAATTACTATTAATAATTTATTAAGGACTTTAGTAAAATTATAAACCCCCTTATAGAACTTATAAAAAAAGACTATAAATTTATTTAGCTAAATAATATATAAAATGTATTTAAATAACTATATAATACTATCTTAAAAGAACTAATTTTAATTATATTTAACCCTATAAAGGAAATCAAGCTAGAAATAGACTCCTTAGACTTTACCTTAGGAAGATAAATTAATTAATAAGATAATAAAGGAAGACTGCACCTAATAGCCTTCTACTTATATAAGCTATATAGAGCAGAGCTTAATTACCCTATCTATAATAAAGAATTCCTAGCTATTATTAACTACTTTAAAGAATTTAAGTACTATCTTATAAGAAGCCTCTATTAAATTAAAGTCTATATTAACTATTAGAATATTTTATACTTTATAATTATATAAGAATTAAATTAATAGTAACTTTATTATATTAAATATCTATATAAGTTTAATTTTATAATTATATATTATAAAGGATCTAATAATAGATAAGCAGATGCTATTAGCAGAAGATTAGATTATAATATTAGCACTATTAAAGCTAAAGAATAAGTCTTTAAGCTTAATATAAAAGGAGAATATCAGTTTACCTAGCTAGCATAAATAATCGCCAGAATAATATATAGGACCCTAGACCTAGAAGGTTATATAGAGGAAGAATAATAGAAACAATTAATATAGGAAATATATAAATATCCCCTATATAGATACTAGGGCATTATAAAGACCCTTAAATAACTATAGAGCTACTATAATTAGCCTAATATAAAAAAATTAATAGAAACTATTATTAAATAATATAATATTTATATATAGATAAAATTATAAAGGCATAAACCCTATAGAAACCTATAAGTACTCCTAATTGCTTAAAGACCTTAGGATTTAATTATAATAGACTTTATTATTAAGTTACCCTTATTAGAAGAACCCTTAACTGGAATCTTCTATAATAGCATTATAGTTATTATAGATTGCCTTATAAAATTTTCCTATTATCTACCCTATAGAGAAGCAATAGATATAGAAGAACTTACCTATATCTTCTATAGGTATATCGTCAGTATATATAGCCTACCCTAAGAGATCCTATTAGATAGAGGACTAATATTTACTATTAAGTTTTAATAAGCATTTATATCCTATTTAGGACTTAATTACTGACTTATTATAGTATTCTAGCTATAATTAAATAGATAAATAGAATATATAAATTAGGTCTTAAAATAATATCTATAATACTATATTAACTATAAATAAAATAATTAGGTTAAAAAGCTACCTATAGTATAACTAGCTTATAATACTGCCTATAATAAAAGCATAAGATTAATACTAATATATATTAACTTTAGATTTATATCTAATAGTTATTATATTGCCTAAGAAATACTAATAAATAATCCTACTGCTAGAATTAAGGCAGAAGATATAAAAAATCTATATAAAGAAATAAAAAGTAAACTTAAATTTATTAGAAAAAGAATAATAAAATATTATAATATAAAGAGGATTAAAAGACTAACCTTTAAAGAGGGAAAAATAGTCTATCTATTAATAAAAAACATTATAATAAAAAGACTGATATATGAATTAGACTTTAAGTATATTAGACCTTATAAAATTCTATAAAAAATCTTAAAAAATAACTATAAACTAGATTTACTACTAAAGGTTAAGATCTATTTAATCTTTTATATTTCCTTACTTAAATTAGCTGCTAATATAATTTAAATTAAGATAGGTAATAAATTAGAAGAAATTAATAGACTAGAAACCTATAAAGTAGAAATAATTAGAGAAATATATAAGATAAATAGATAGATAGAATACCTAATTAAATAGAAAAACTACCTAGAAAATAAGAATATATAGGAACTACTAAAATACCTAATTAATACCTAGCGACTCTTAAAGAACTTCTATTAACACTAAAGAAAAATAAATTAGGTATTATACTCTAATTAATAATAATATAATTATCTAATAATTAAACCTTACCTAGAGAAAAAGAATTAATAGCCTAAAATGCAGAGGATTCTTATGCCTTAATCTCTTCTAACTTATTTAAATCTTTATAGCCTTAATAAATTATTTTAGCTGCCTTCTTATAAAGATATTTCTCCTGATAATAAAGATACTGCAGATAAGCTAAGGTATCCTAAAGATTAGCCTTAGCCTACTCCTTCTGCTTATTAATATAATCCTTCTTATAGGACACTTATATAACTAAGAAAGTCAGCTAAAAATAAGAATATATCTAATATTAGAAAAAACCTATAAGACTAAGCTATTATATTGCTAAAATTATAATTTATATATCGCTTTAATATATAGAAGTTATAATGCTATTTCCCCTTAGAAATAATATATTAAGGCTAATCTACTTAAAAATAAGTAAAATAATAAAGTATCTTAAAGCTAAATTTATAAATTAAAATAGAAATATTATTATAATACTTAATAGCTACCTTAGGATAATTTATATACTTAGAAACTTAATTAAATATAATAATTAGTAAGAGGGAAATAATTATAAGGGAGAGTCAGAACTAACATAAGGAGATTAGCGCTTAGCTACCTTATAGGTCTTAAGGATAAGACCTTAAAGAGGGGAGAGATTATATTATAACCTAACTGATCCTTATATATATAAGATAATACACCTACTATTTTCTGCCTATTAGAATAGACCTACCTTATATAAGTTAAATAGACCTTATTTGACTTATATAATAAATAAAGTCGAACTAACCTTATTTGCCTTATATAACGCTTAAATAGAGTTAAACTGACCTTATTTAACCTATATAAGACTAAATATATATACCTTTAGATATTACTAGTTAGTATAATTAGCTTACTAGCTATTAATAAGACTTCTTTACCTAAATACGCTTAACTTACTCTATCTACTATTAAGAGATATAATACTTTACTATTACTTAGTAATGCCCTATATATCTGCTAATATAAACCAAATATAGACTAGTTTATCACTTAGAAACCTTACCTATTATACTAAGCTAGAACCCTAGTTTAATAAGGTAGTTCTTTAATATAATAAATTAAGATCTTAATAGTAGGATAATATAAAATAAATATATTAAGAAATAGCCTAAAAAGAAATAGAAATAGAATAAGATAATAATATCTATATCTATATTATAACTTACTAGGAAATAGAAAGCAGCTAAGTAGCTATAAAATAACCAATTATAATAAAAGAACTTTAAAAATACCCTATAAGCCTAGATTATATATAAATTTCTTAGATATCCTATATTATATATTACTATAAACTCTATAAGTAAGATAAGATTAATTATAACTACTTCCTTATAGTAATTAAGGAATATAAATACCAGAAGGCCTATACCCCTATTAATATAATAGGATATTATATCTACTAATAATATAAAGACTATTAGGTAATATACCTAAAGTCTAATTAGATTACCTAAAATAAGGCATTAGACTATATTAAAAAAGGAAAATAGGTAAATTAATAGAGATAAAATACTTATATAGTATAAGAACTAGATAATAAATAACTAATCTAAAAATAGAAATAAGATATAGAGAATAATAAAGACTATAGCCTTATGCCTAAAACCTATAAACTATAATATAGAGAATAAAGGGAACTATAAGACTAGCAACTTAATAGAGACTATTAAAAAGAACTAAAATAAGAATATAAATATCTAGATAATAACCTATACTATAATAAGGAATATAACCTATATTACTTTAGCTAGGGAAAAAATAATAGCCTACTATACTAATAGAGCTATAATATAGTAATAAGAATAGAAGGGATATAATAATATCCTTAAGAGCTTTATAAGTAATTAAAAATAGTTAATAAAACTGCTTAAAACTAAAAGTATAAATTAAAAGAATATAGCTTATAGTATTAATAGACTATATAGCCGATATTAATATAATTAACCTTAAAACAGTTAACTGCTTAAAGCTACTATAGATAATTAAGATTTACCTTTACTTAATAAGAAACTTAAAGAGATAACTATTCTTATATAATAGAGGACTTATTACTTATAAGATTAATTACCTTAAGATATTTATTAAAACTTAAAGATAGAATATTAATATTAATATTATTTTTATATTAAGCTATAATTTAATATTAAGATACTTATAATTATATTGCTATAACCTATAAGATATTAACTAAAAAACTAGCTAAATTAATTAAATATAAAATCACTCTAATAATAAATTAACTGATTTAGAAATAAAAGAAGAAATAAGATCTTAAACTTTAACTAATTCTTATAGTAAAATATAATATAAATTAAGCTTTTATTTACCTTTAAAAGGAACCTAATATATATAGGGAAAAGGTAAAGTAAAAAAGATTAAAAGAACTATTATAACTTTTAAGAACTAGCTATAAGCGCTAAAAGAATAGCTATAATAGCAATTAGAAATAATAGATAGACTTAAGAATATACTAAAGGAGTATTATATCTATAAGAAATTATTTAGGGAAGAACTTAAGATAAAGATACTATAATATAGCCGCTAGGACTATAAGATTTACCTTATATTAAATAATCTACCCTTTTAAAAGATCTATAACTTTAATAAAATATAACTTATAATATTAAGGGAATACCTAAATAAAGAACTATATAAGGGTAATATATAGATCTTAATATCTACTATAGGATTCCTTATTATATTTATACCTAAGAAAAATAGAAAACTATAACTTATTATAGACTATAGGTAATTAAATGCCTTTACTATTAAGGATTAAATATTACTTCTGCTTATTATAGAACTTAAGGACTGCCTATAGGGAAAATAAATCTTTATTGCCTTTAACCTTAAAGGGGCCTATAACCTAATCTATATTAAGGAAGGTAATAAATAGAAGACTGCCTTTAGAATAAAATTTAGACTATTTAAGTATCTAATTATGCCTTTTAGACTTACTAATACCCTAATAACCTTTTAAAGGATAATTAATAATATTCTATAATAATATCTTAATATCTTTATAGTTTATTACTTAAATAATATCCTAATCTTCTTAAATAATAAAGAAGAATATAAAGAATATATCTATAAGGTCTTAAAAGTACTATAAGATATTAATCTACTAATAGAACTAGAGAAAAATTACTTCTTTATTACTAAAGTCGACTTCTTAAGATATACTATCTTATTAGGAAAAATCTAAATAGATTAAAAGAAAATTACTATAATTAAGGATTAGCTAATACCTATAGATATTAAAACAGTATAAAGCTTCCTAGGCTTTACTAATTACTACTAATAATTTATTAAAGATTTTAATAAAATTATAAACCCCCTTATAGAACTTATAAAGAAGGATTATAAATTTATTTAAATAAAAGATATATAAAATGTATTTAAATAACTATATAATATAATCCTAAAAGAACTAGTTCTAATTATATTTAACCTTATAAAGGAAATTTATTATGACCCAACAGATGACCGCATAAGGCCCATTCTTTTCTCTCTAATTATATTACCTATTACCCCTATTAGCTTAGTTATACTATAAGCCGCCAGATCTGCGACTTATAATTTATAGAGGGACTTATAATATAAGACCAGACTTACGATATAAGCCTAAGACTTATAGCATAAGCTATTACTATTAACTATAAGCCACTTAAGTATATATATATCTATCTATAAAGTATTAAATAGAACTTAATTTACTAGCTATTAATAAAACCTCTTTACCTAAATATGCCTTACTTACTCTATTTACTATTAAGAAATATAATACTTTACTTTTACTTAGTATATAATGCCTTATAACTCTATAAATATAAACTAATATAGACTAGTTTACCTATTTAGAAACCTAACTATTATATATTAATAGCTCTTATTTAGACTATACTATATTAAGATATTAAGTAATATCCTATATAATAGCTATCTTTATTACTCCTATTTAGTAATAGAATATTACTAACTACTATATTACTCTTATTAATAAAGCATTAAACCTTTAAGAAGAAATAGATATTAACTTAAAGAGCTCTAATAATATAGAAGTTAAATAGTTATATAAGTAAGTCACTAGTATAACTATAAATATTAAAAACCTTTAAACTCTCCTTAAAGAAGCTCTAGCCCTATAGAACTAGTAGAATTAAAGCAATTAGAATAGACTCTAGAAAATATATATATTAGCTAATACCGCTATAAATAGTAAAGATATAGGAGAAATTCTTAAACTTAATCCACTAGAAATATTTAATAGAACCCCTATAAAACTTATAACCTTCCTTACCTAATATAAGGCCTTTATATCTTACTATCTTACCTAGTTTTAAGATAAACTTAATAAAATATATTATATATTAGAAAGACTTAAAGGAACTACTACTTAATAGTTTTAATTTATCTTAAAAGACTAAACTATAAAAGGAGATCTAGAAGTATTAGAATCTTATACTTATAGCTACTATATAGACTATAGAGAATTTAAAAAAGCACTTAAAGTAACTTTTAGTATAATTAATAAAATAACTTAAGCTAAATAGAAGATTAAGATATTTAGGTAGAATTAATCTGCATTTAAACTAGAAGTAAAATACCTTTAGCTTACTGCTAAGCTAAATTAAAGATAAAAAGCACTTATATTTAGCTTCTTTAATGCCCTTAAGGAACCAGTCTAAGCTAAGCTATATAAGGAAAAATGACCTAAGATACTTATTAAGTATATTAATAGAGCAGTTAAGATTAATAATTAATAATTTCATTAAAAAATATAAAAGGGATAAAATAACTAAAACTATCCTACTAATAGACCTTAATACTATACTAATTAAGGGAAAAGCTATTAGAATAATATATTATATAGCATATAATTAGGCCCTATAGATTTAGGAGCTACCTAGATATTAGGACTATAATAGGACCTAAGTAAGTGTAAATATTATAACTGTAATTAAATAGGATATATAGTAAGATAATACCTATAGCTAAGAAAGCTAAAAAACCCTAATTATAGTAAATAGGCACTAAGAATTACTAATATATAGGAACTATAGATAGCACTATAAACTTAGATATTAAGAATATATTAAAGCGGTTATAACTTAACTAATAAAATAGCCTTAATTAACTAATTAAGAGAAGCTAACTAGGAAAACTACTATAAAGAAAGCCTAGTATAATAACTTAAAGACCCTTTTAAAAGTAAGAAGGAAGTCCTAGTATACTATAAATAAGAAAATAAGACCTAGATATCAGAAGAAAGGGCTAAGGCTTAAAGGGAAAGGTACCTTAATTAAACTAAGGAAACTAAAGAAAAAATATAATAATAAGTATAAAAATAGCACTAAAAAAATATATAGATATTAGGAGTAATAATAACCCTAAGTATAGAAGACAGCTTATAGGCCAAATAAATAATTAATAATATTCTTATATAAATAAAAATCTAAAAAAAGGAAAAAGAGGTAATAAAAGAAAGAGAAGTAGGATACTAACTGTATACCTAATATTATAGATAGTTATAAAGTATAAGAAAGAGAGGAGAAGCTATAAGAGAAGCCGCATAATACCTTTAATATAAAGATAAGAGGCTTAAGAATAAGTAGAAATAGACCTATATACCTCTATATAATAAAGTCAGATTATATATCTATATCAGTAAGGAAGACCTATATATCTAAGAAGTAAAAGAATATAAAGATACTAACTAAACTACTAAACTGTATATCTAAGCTTATTATATAATTAAAGCCTTTAACCTATACTATAAGGAACTTAAGCTTAATATTAAAGATAATATAAGAACTTTACCTATATACCTATAATATCGCGAGATTATATAGATATTATGCTAATACTATTAGTATTAAATACATCTAGAAGATAAAAAAGATAATAACTGCTTTCTAGTAATTATACCTAGAATGCCTAATAATAGACCTTATATAGCTGAAAAAGCAATAGGCTATTTACTATACTTATAGCATAAAAACTTAAAAGTAGTAAAACTATAATTCTACCTAGCTTATTACTAATAATAGGAAAAGGCATAAAGGACTAAGGAAGGCATTAGAGAGAACCTATAGATCCTTAAAGAAGCTAATAAAGAATTTAAAGAACTTATAAGAGAATAAATAATAGAGCATATAAACCTTAAAGAAGGTTTTAAATAAATTAGAATTAATAATTTAAGAAATAATAATTACCTTCTATAATAGAGCTATAGGAGAGTAAAGCATAAAGATAAATAGGACTTAGACTATAAAGTGCTCTAGGAGTTATATAAGATAGTAAGCCTAACTGCCTAATACTATAGGTTTAGGTTAAAGGGAGATAGCTAAATATTTAAATAGATTATAGAGCTAAATATAACTTTATTAATCTAAAAATAGTTATAGAGTTAGGAATCTAATAGCAGAAGAAGATAGAGCCTTATCTAATAGTTAATATAGAAGGATAGCTCTTTAATTATAATAATAGAATTATAGATTAAAAGGTTAATTACCTTAAGGTAAGAATCCTAAAAAGAAATTAAGGAGTTAGCTTTAATATTATTCCCTTAAGAGGAATAGCAGATATACTACTAAGAATGCCCTAGCTTAAAAGAATAAACCTAAATATTAATTAGATAAATAGCTAAGTTCTTACCCTAAGGAACTTAAATAATAATAGAAGAATAACTATAATAAATAATAAGAGATCTTAAATTATAACCAGCAGAGGCATAAAGAAGCATAAAGTAGAGTCTTTAGTACCTCTAAGAAGGAAAATAAGAAAGTATATAATAGGTAAATAGAAATAATAGATCCTTAGGATCCTAATAAAATAAGACCTATAAAAAGAAAATAATATTATTAAAAGGAAAGACTAACTATATAAGATACTAAAAGAATACTGGATCTATAATAAACTATTCTAAGAAGAGTTAGATATAGGGATACCTAAGTATAGCCGCTAGGATTATAAAATTATCCTTATTAACGATAATATACCCCTACGAAAGATCTACCTACTTAGTAAATAGGAATCTAAAGAACTAGGGGAATATATATAGAAAGGATTATAGAAAGGATATATTAAACCATTAGTATCCCCTATAGGAGCACTAATAATATTTATCCCTAAGAAAAATAGAAAACTATAACCTATTATTAATTTTAGAGACTTAAATATATATACTATAAAAGATTAGATACTACTTCTGCTAATAATAGAACTAAAGGACTGACTATAAGGAAAATAGATCTTTATTGCTCTAGACCTTAAGGGCGCCTATAACCTTATATAAATTAAGAAAGGAGATAAATAGAAGACTGCATTTTAAACTAAATTTAGACTCTTTAAGTATTTAGTAATACCCTTTAGACTTATTAATATACCTATAACCTTCTAAAAAATAATTAATTATATACTTTAATAGTACCTTAATATTTTTATAGTATACTATTTAGACGATATCCTAATCTTCTTAGATAATAAAGAAGAATATAAGGAATATATCTATAAGGTTTTAAAAGCACTTTAAGATACTAAACTATTAGTTAAACTAGAGAAATATTACTTCTATACTATAGAAGTAGACTTCTTAAGATATATTATTATATTAGGAAAGATTTAAATAGATTAAAAGAAAATCTTAATAGTAAAAGATTAGCTATTACTTACCTCTATTAAAGGAATATAAAGCTTTCTAGGCTTTACTAATTACTACTAAAGGTTTATTAAGAATTTTAATAGAATTATAAAACTATTAATAGAACTTATTAAGAAAGATTAAAAGTTTATATAGTTTAAAGATACTTAAAAAGCATTTAAGAAACTATAAGATGCTATCCTTAAAGAACTAATACTAATTATATTTAACCCTAATAAGGAAATCGAACTAGAAACCGATGCCTTAAATTATATACTAGGAGGATAGATCAGATAATGCAATAATAATAGAAAATTATACCTTATTGCATTCTATTTATATAAACTATATAAAGTAAAACTAAACTATCTTATATATAATAAGGAGTTCTTAGTAATCTTTAACTGCTTTAAAGAGTTTAGATATTATCTTATAGGAAGTAAATACCAAATTAAAGTCTATACTGACTATAAGAATATTATCTACTTTACTATAATATAAGAACTTAATAGATAATAAACTAGGTATATAGAGTATTTATATAAATTCAACTTTATTATTATCTATAAGAAAGGATCAGATAATAGAAGAGCTAATACTATTAGCTGATAATTAGACTTTAATATAAGCACTATTAAAGCTAAAAAATAACTTCTTAAAGAAACGCTAAATAGAGAATATAAATTCACCTAATAAGCATAAATACTAAGGCTTATTATAAAGTAGAAAGGAGTTATAACAGACTGAAGTAAGAAATAGAAAGAATAATTCTAGGGAGATATAACTAAGGATAATACGTAAGACCTTAGAACGATAAAAGCTACCCTACACTAGCATAATAATAAGATATAGGTACCTAAGGAATTATAATACGACTTAATATAGGAGATATATATATACCCCCTATATAGCCACTAAGGAATTATAAAAATACTTAAAAGAATATAAGAATACTTTAACTGGGAGAAAAGTTAAGAAATAGTAGAATAAGTAATTTAATAATATAACCTATACGCTAAAACTAAGGCATAATAATATAAGCCTTATAGAGAACTATAACTATTACTAATAGTATAATGACTATAGGACTTAATTATAATAGACTTTATAATTAAGCTACCGCTTTTAGAAGAACCTTTAATTAGAATCTTCTATAATAGCATACTAGTTATAATAGACTGCCTAATTAAGTTCTACTACTATATCCCTTATTAGGAAATAATAAAGGCAGAATAGATAGTATATATCTTCTATAATTAAATCTTTAGAGACTATAGACTACTATTAGAAATCCTATTAAATAGAGGA